>CAUYTI010018842.1:0-28331 GCA_963575145.1 Galago senegalensis | reverse complement strand
TTTTTTTTTTTTTTGAGACAGAGCCTCAAGCTATCCCCCTGGGTAGAATGCCGTGGCATCACAGCTCACAGCAACCTCCAACTCCTGGGCTCAAGCGAGTCTCCTGCCTCAGCCTCCCAAGTAGCTGGGACCACAGGCACCTGCCACAATGTCCGGCTATTTTTTGGTTGCAGCCATCATTGTTGTTTGGCAGGTCCGGGCTGGATTTGAACCTGCCACCTTAGGTGTATGTGGCTGGCACCTTAGCCACTTGAGCCACAGGCACCGAGCCATAAAGCACTCATAAAAAAATAAGGAAAGCCTCTGCAGTGGGGGTGCTGGGGGCATGGACAAAAACTAGTCGCCCAGTCAGAGCTTCATCTGCTAACAACTGTGTGGCCTTGGGCAAGATCCTTTCCCTCTCTGGGCCTCAGTTTCCCCCTTGGTGAATAGGCTGATAACGGTAGCCGTGAGGAGCCATGGTGTGCAGCCCTCACCTCAGCCAGGCTGCAGTGTCTGCAGTGGAGGCTCCCCTCTGCTGCACCCTCAACTCCTGGGCCTCCAGGAGTGGAGACAGAATCCTCCCTGGAGACTCTGGAGGAGGCTTTCAGGATAAATAATGAATAACTCAGACAGATGCCAATCAGGGCCGGCTAGGGGGCTGTTGCCCAAGAATTCCTGAGTCAGAGGGGTTGATAGATGGCCATCGCTGCTTCCCAGCACCCTCTGAACCCCTTCCTTGGTGCTCCAGGTGCTTGAGTGGGAGCTGGGAAGGCCACGGGGGCTGTAGGGGCCACAGGCAGACATCTGTCCCACCTGTGCCTCTGCAGACACCCAGACTCACTCTCACCCTTAAGGCCAACAGCTGGTGGCTCAAATTTATCATCATTACACTAAGCAACTCTGATGCCAGCAGACCCCAAGCAGCTGCCTTGGTACTAGCAAGCCTGACAGGGACAAGGCTGGGGGGTCAAAATGCAGAAACAGGCCATTGGGCAGGCCAGGCTCTGGACTCACTCCTTAAAGTGTCACAGAAATTCAAATCACCATATCCCAAAGCAAAGCCTCCATGGCCTGTGGGCTGTCCAGGTCCCTGCTTGAGCCTGGGGGACTAGAGATGTGGGGGCTGGGGCTCCCCTCCCACTTTGCTGGAGGCCAACTCTCCTGTTAGGAAAGTGGGGTCCTCTCCCACAATGCATGACTCAGGGTCTCCCAGGCAAACCTGTACAGCCATCTGCACCAGCCACCCTCAGACTCCCTGCCCGAGGGGAACAGGCACCTGAGCTCCCAGTTCCTGCTGCCACCCTCACTCCATACAAGCTCCTCCCCACCTGAAACCTTTGCCACACCATGACCCAGGCCCACCTGTGTCTCTGTCCAGATGGGCCAAGGCTTCACCTGCTCCCTCCTGGAAGCCAGAGCAGCCCCAGACCTGCAGGCGTTTCTCTTAGGCTGCCAGGCAGGGAAAGTAACCCAGGATACTGACAGGCCAGGAGATGCCCAGCCTGGGAGTCCCTGGGGCCAAGGCCAGGCTCCACCTCTTCCTCCACCCCCAACTGGCCACTGTTCGGCCCCTTTGGCATGTTTTTTATTTTATTTATTTATTTATTTTTAGAGACAGAAGTCTCATTTTGTCACCCTCAGTAGAGTGCTGTGGCGTCAAAGCTCGCAGCAACCTCCAGCTCTTGGGCTTAGGCATTTATCTTGCCTCAGCCTCCTGAGTAGCTGGGACCACAGGCGTCCACCACACACCTGGCTATTTTTTTGTTGCAGTTTGGCTGGACCGGGTTTGAACTCACCACCCTCAGTATATGGGGCCGGCACCCTACTCACTGAGCCACAGGCACCACCCACTGGATTGCCCAGGCTAAAGTGCAGTGGCAAATGTCAGCCCTAAATGCCCATTTCTCTGACCCTGAGGCCAGCCTGAGAGGGGTTCTCAGCAGGACTCAGCTGATGTTGGAAGTTACAGAACATCAGGACCAGGCAGGTCTGGGAGCCAAGCCTCCTTCTTGCCTCTGGTCTCAGGTTCCCACCTGTACAGCAGGACCCAACGCTCCTACTGAGTGTGGGGCTTGGTGGCAGGGAGGGCAGTGGCAGTCTCCCGCCTGGGGGTTGGGTATGTGCAGGTCAAGGAGTGCATCTCTCTGAGGTGTCTTGGGGCAATGTCCAGGCCTTGCACTCTTGCTGCTGTCCTGGCCTAGGCCCCATAGCAACCCCGGGCCCAAGATGTTGCTATCAGCCCAGCCTGCCACCCTCCGCTCTGACCAGCTTTCTGGGTCTCCCGGCCCCCAAGAGAAGGTTGCATATGGTCTCAGCCTGTGGGACTCTGTCCACACAAGGGCAAGGGAGCCCGACAGGTGGGCCACCGCCCTAGGACCCACACGACCTCCCGCATGCTTCTGCGCCAGGCCCCGCCCACCTGTACTGGAAGGTCATGTTGGTGATCTTGATCTTGATCTCCTCGCCCAGCCTGCGCTCACCAGTCATCTCGAAAAGCTTGCTGGCCATCTTCTCATACACCTTGGCGTTCCGCTTGGTTTGCTTGAGCTCGTCAAAGAACTCCTCCCAGACGAGCATGAGGCCGCGCATCTCAGCATCGGTCCAGTTTCGGGCCCGCCGGTGCTTCTCCGTCTGAGGGGACACCAGGTAGCTGGGCACCTCGGCAGCTGCCATGCTGGGAGTGCCTGGGGGTTAGAGATCGCACTCAGGCGAGGCTTCGGGCTGGTCCCGCGGACCATGAGCAGGGGGCGCACGGGCTCACTGGCTCGCTCGAAGGCAGCTCCACGCTCAAAATGGGGCCTAGATCTGACAGGCAGGAATTTAGTTAAAAGCTTTTAAACGGGAAACGTCATTTTGATGTCACGTTTCCATAGCAACAGAGCAACTGCATAAGCTACAACAACAGAAACCTTTTAACTGAAAGCCCAGGAATCAGGGCTGTACTGACGGGCCATCAATATTGCAGCAAGTGGATGGACCGGCCCAAACCCGGCGGCCCAACAGATGGATCCAGGCGTTGCCCCCACCTCCACCTGGCCAGGCCTTACAGTCCAACACAGGAGGTGTGGTGGGTGGACAAGGAGAAAGGAGTAAAGAGGGATGGGGAAGAGGGACAGTGATGGCCTGGGCAAGGTGGTCACTGGCACTAGCAGGGTTCCCTGGCTGTGTGGCTCCCTTCCTCATTCAGAAGGTTCCTGCCAGTCTTCACTGAGGCTGGCCTTGGGGTTGTGGGGTCTCAGGGTCTCATGATCCTGATGGCTCTTTCTTCTCATACTCTTTTGCCCTAGATGCCCTGGGCAATGCGTGGACACTAGGAGCCCTGCCTAGTGGTGCATGAAGGGGACAGGGACACAGACCTCCAGCACCTGTCCAGCAGGCAAAGGCAAGTCTGTTCAAGAGGAGGAGTTTGCCAGCTAAACCAGGGACAGGCAGAAGGTACTTCCTGGAAGCACCAGTTGGCAAGGGCAGGGTGCAGGGCACAGGCTGGACCCTGTGCAGAGCTGATGGTGGTCAGACACTCGTGATATGCACGGGTGGCAGGGCAGAAAGGGGGATCAAGGGCCAGGATGGGGAGGACATCTGGCTCTGTGGGGCTTTGGGACAGAATGTCAGGGAACCCCGGCCTGGCAAGAGCCGGGGACTGTGCAGGGAGAAAGTGCCGCCTAAGGGTAGTGGCACCCAAAATTTAAAATCTAAAAATCAAATAAGATTCCACAGGGCCCAAGTCATCTGGGATGGGCCATGCTGGGCCATGCTGGACATAGTGTCCAGCCTGAACCTGGTGTCTGTGGGCCCAGCACCTAGTTGGTGGTCCTGCTCTGGGCCTGCCTATCCTCCTTGGGCCTGACCAAACACAGGAGCCTCAGGTCTGAGCTGCCCCAGTACAGGGGGGCAGGGCCTGCAGGCGGAAGGTGTTGCTGAGCCTCCGCCCATGGCTCCATGAACTCTGAAAAGAGCACCTCCTGTGACCTGCAGGAGGGGAACAAAGGCCCAAAGGGCTGAGGCTCTCAGGGAAAGGCAAGGCAGGGCCCATGGCGAGTACACAGCATGGGGAGAGCTGGCATGGAGCTCCCTGGGCCCTGTAGTCAGACTAAGGAGGATGCCAGGAGTCCAGCCCCCAGGGTCTGCGGGGAACCCAACGGGGCATCTATACCCCCCTTCCCCAGGT
Source organism: Galago senegalensis (assembly GCA_963575145.1). Lineage (NCBI taxonomy): Eukaryota > Metazoa > Chordata > Mammalia > Primates > Galagidae > Galago > Galago senegalensis. The sequence goes on along the minus strand of CAUYTI010018842.1, from coordinate 24,181 downwards.
CCCTTGGTCATGGCCTGGCTGTGCTGTCAGCTCTGGGCTAAGCCCTCTCCTCTTTGGGCCTCAGGAGACACCATCCCTCCTGTCTGAGGCTGAGGCATGGGAGGGGGTCCTAGATCCTTCCCACTCACTGCCAGGTCAGTCCTTTGTCCTCCTGGCTGGCCTGTGGCTCGCTGCTGCTCCCTAGTGTCCAGCACAGACACTCAGAGAGCTCTCAGTATTTGCAGAAGGAATGAGAGACTTCTCAAGCACAGGGTTTGGCTCTCCTGAGTGACATCAGGGACCCCTCCTAGTCCCTTTCCCCAAGCTGTGGCTCCTGGAAAAGAGGCACAGGTGAGGGCTTTGCTGGAAGGAGGGCAGGCAGAGTGCAGCTTGTGAACTGAGTCACATTCGTCCCTCCAGCCTGTTTCCTCATTGTCACTGGGGAACAGCAGGACAGCCTCTCCCAGAGCCTGGGGACACCACAGGAATGCTATCTGCCAACCCTAGATAAACTGCCTGGGAGCCTAGGGAAAGGGAATGGCCTGGCCTGCCATGTGGGCTGGAGGGGCTTCTGATGATCAGTGGGCATCACTGCCGTGTTCAGGACCTTGCAGCGGCATGGCCATGAACAAGACACATCTACCCACATCTGAGTGCCAGGGTCATGGGGAGGCAGAGCCCACCTTGCAGGGGTTTCTGAGAGGTGGGCTAATGGCTTGAGTCCAACCTACTCAAGCCTGGCATGCCTTAGAGACCCCCAAACTGGGAGCTGGAGCCTCTCCCTCACTCTGGGCCTCCTAGGACAAAAAAGAACTAGGTGGGCAGGCAGAGGGAAGGGCCAGCACCTAGCTGCCCCACCAGGGAAGCCCCAGGCCTGCCCTTTGTTGGGGGGGGGGCTCCATACCTTGGCATAGCTGCATGGCCTGCTGGGACCCCTAGTCACCGCGGGATCAGGAGGCAGAGGCCCAGGGTGGGGCCCAGCAGCACCTGCAGGGAGAAGCATCAGGCCTCAGCAGCAGCACTGAGAGGCCAAGGTCCGGCCTGGTTTTATGTGCCCAGTAAGGCCTGTGCTCTCTAGGTCTCATGTCCCCTCCACATAATAAGGGTGGCCCAAGCGGATACTCCCATTCCACTCAGCTCACAGGCTGGCAGGACACCAGGACTGACCCTGGCTAGGGGTGGTAGGACCCCCTCCCTGGAAACTGAGTGGAGCTGGACATCCACAGCAGGCTCTGGGGTAATGGCCAGGTTTGGTGGTGAAAGAACTCGGGGTGTGGGCCAAGGCAGGGATGGAGGGAGTGGAGGGCATGGATGTAGCCCCAGCTAGGAGGCTGCAGGGCCCAGGCAAAAGGGCTGGAGGACTTTCCTAAAGCCAGTGGGGACTATGAAGAGGGGTGCAGTTAGTGCTGGAGCCAGCTGTAGCAGGGTCAGCGGGGTGTGGGCCCCCTGTGGCTGGGCACTGCCACCTACCTCCTGTGTCAGGCACCATGCAGCCCTTTCCCTGCCCCCACCTGCAGGGCCTGGAACCCCCAGGGCCCCAGAGGATGCGCCTGCAATAGAGGGCTGTGTGGAGACATACCATTGCCCAGACTGGGAGCCAGGCTGCTTGGAACCTACAGGGGAATTGCACATGATGGCGTCCTGGTGACCCACAGAACTGGGTCCACCTCTGTACTTTGATCCCTGAGACAATGCCCTTATTGGGCCCTGCTGCCAGGCTGTCCTGGGGGTATACCCACCCCTGGGAACGGGCCACTCATGGGGGGGCATCTTCCTGGAAGTATCAGCCATGCCAGGTGTGCCAAGGATCTGCTGTCCACACCTGGACCAGGGAGAAAGGAAGCATTCCATTTCCTTGAAGTGACCAAGGTCTTAGGTAGCTCTGAAGGGCGAGGCCATCAGGGGCCCAGGAGTCGAGTCACTGATGCAAAGACAGATTCAGCTCATGGCAAATGGGGGAGTGTGTGTTCTGCTCTGGCTGGGCCTGTCACCAGGTCCCTCTGGCCGAGTACTCACTATCACCATCCAGTGAAAGAGGACCCTGTTTCTTAGGAGACTCGGTGGCACAAGCTGCTACTGAATCTCAGAAGGCCCCACATGCAGTGGTACTGCCTCAGCCGACTGGCCCATCTCTCTTGGTGCCAACCGCAGAGCCTGCTCCACTGAGGGATGGCAGGCGACTCCCACCAATTAGCTGGAACCAGATGGGACTACAAGCAAACATTTACTAAATACCTGCACAGAGAAATCCATAGTCTGGGGTTTTTGTTTCTGCAAGTTAGTGGATAAAATATCTGTACCTTAAGATTACTATAACACTGAGCACCAAGAGCCCTGGGAGAGGCACTCCCAGAGCATAGAGTGCCCCAGTTAAGCTAAACAGACTTCCTAGAGAACATGGCATTTCAGATAGGAAGAACTTACAAGCCAACATGGACTGAGCCGGGCTCTGCAGACAGCAGCAGTCCAAGCCAGAGCACAGGTGGGAAACACTCACAGCTTCAGGAGTGGCAGGTGCCAGTGGCCAAGGAGGCAGAAGGGGTTGGCAGGCCCTTGAGCAGACTCAAAAGCCAGCTCATGCCCCATGTGGGAACACAGCTCTAGTCCCTGTGCGGGAAATTACCACCCTCTGCCCTGGGCCAAATGTGGAAGCAGACAGGAAAGGCTCAGAGCCTGAAGTTTCCACGTAATTAGCTTATAACCATCGCTGAACCACAAAAGCTTTGGCAGCCTATGTCTCCCGGGTAGGAGACCACCACGTTGTGGTTTGTGCTGCCCTTTTGGGAAGTTCCCAACCAGGCAGGCTAGCTCCTGGCCCCATGGTACCAGATGTCTGCTGGTGGGACAACTCATGCCCTTCAGAGGAGCACTTGGGAGACCGTCTCCTCAAGTACCAGCACAGCACGGTCTAGGTCTCAATAAGCAAAGCAAGGTTCGTATAGCAGCAATTCATGGTTTAATATTTTTCCTTTAATTTGGATGTACAATATTTGCAGCAGTTAAAAAAATTTAAATATACATCTCATGTCAGTCCTTCCCTTTCCTGTTGGAAGCCAAAGGCTAGGTCTAGGCAGGGCTCCGGAGCTTGCCCATCACAGCCCTGCTGGCTCCCTGGCCACTCTGCCTGCAGTATACAGCAGGAGCCCTGGGGAGGTGGTCCCACTCAGGTCAGAGCCAACCTCTGTGGCCAGGTCTGTTGGCCACCATCTTCCAAGGCTGGTGGTTACCACCCCATGTACAGCAGGAGACTGCTCCCAGGAACAAGTGAGGGGAGGTTCAACAATATTACTGTGTGATGGGCAAGCAGAGAAAGAACAGCCCCTGTGCCTCCCACATGGCTTTCAGCTGTCACATGGTTCTCTGAGCAGGTCCCATTCCTAGCAGTACCAGGCCCAGAGAGCGAGTGGCTCTTCCCTGCTCCAGCCATCCCCAGCTCTCCACTGAGCCCGCCCTTCTCCAGGTCCTCCTTCTCCTGGGTCCCATACGCAGCCCCACCAGAGAACAACTCCAAGTCCACTCTGGCCCGCAGCCACCACAGAGGGTGCCGAGTGAGGACATTCACTAGGGAGGCTGCTCACAGGTGGCATGAGGAGGCTAATTCCACACCCCTAAACACATAGATTCAAGTTCAGACTAGCCCCTGAAGCAGTTATTGCTGTGTTTAGGGCTGTGCCCCCGAGCTGAGTGGATGGCAGGGCCTGGGCCAGCTCCACGGGAAGCTGCTTATTCCACTCTGAAATGAGCCGTCAGGGAAGGTGGCTGAGGGTATCCTTTAGGGCACAGGGCTTCTCTGATGCTATGCTCTGGGTGTCTTAGATGTTTCAGCTTCACGCTTTCCTCCTGAAAGGATACATGTGCTGGCAAAAATGAGAGAGAACAGTAATAAAGGGCACTTGGCAGTTGGAAACATCCCCCATGTACATTGAGCCGGACCAGCAGGGGAAGGGAGGCATGTTTGCTTAAGTGCACTGCCGAACAAGTCTACCCTGGTTTCATTAAAATCTTTCTTGATAGTACCAACAAGAAAACAAAAACACCCCCCCCCCCATCCCCTCAAAAAATCTTGACAACCAAATTAATGACCTTTTCAACAGTTTGGATTGGCAATATGATTGGGACTTGTCATGGACTTCTTGGAACTTGATCAGGGCTTAATCCCTCCTGCAGAGGGGTGCTAAGGTAGACGCTTTCTCCAGAGGGATTTCAACAAGCAATGAACAACCCTACTTTCAGGAGTCCCATTCTTAGTTATGAGGCCTGCAGCTGACGTCACGTGACAGATCTAGAAAAGGCAACCTCAAAGAAAAGCCGACATGGGCATTCGTAGAGGCCTTGCATATTTGTCTTGAGATGTGTGTGCGTGTGAATATGAATTACAGGTGTGTGGGTATGGACAAGTGTGAATACTTATGCAGGAGCAGAGTCATTCTGCTCAGAAACTCACGCTTCTCTGGCACACACAGGCATCTGCTGAACACTGACTATCGAGGTCACATCGTGAACAAGAGGTGGCCAGTTAAACTCTGTGCTGAGCCAGCAATATGAATTCTACAGGGAATGACTCCAAATTTTACATTCACAGTGTTACTTCTTACAAATGTAAACAAATAGCCAGGAACATCCAGCCTACGACACTCCTCTCTCAGAGCTGCTGCGATAACCTGGGTTGGGGCAGCGACAAGTCCCGAGGACTTTTCCACCATCCACAAACATTCTAGCAGGCTTTCGATGAAAAAGGTGGGATGAGAAACAGGAGTCCCAAACCAGTGAGAGAAAATGGTGACTTTCTCCTCATTATAATTCAGTAGCTTCCCTTATGGTCCTCCTCAAAACTGGGATCACTTGTACCCTTCTGCAGCCCCCAACACTAGGGTGAGCTGGTCCTGGTTGGGGAAGGCCTCTACTGGAGGCTGGCAGAGGCTTCTCTGAGGAAGGGCCCACAGGCTCCCCTCGACTGCTTGGCCTTGCATCCTGGCTGCCTTCTAACCGCTGTGGCAAGAGAGGGACAGATGGACACTCAGAGTTGTCAAAGCAGCACCTACACAGACTTTGGAAAACAGCTCCCAAATTATCTCCATTTAACACATTAAATGCCCCAAACATCAATGGCCACAACTGAACCAACCAGCATGACATTAAATGCCCCACACATCAATGACCACAACTGAACCAACCTGCATGACAGTCACTAACCCACCTGGGGCTGCCTCTAGAGTCTGGGAAAGTAGAACCCTAGCCCTGTCTCAGGCCAGTGGTGAGTGAGCAGGACTCCTTGATCCAGCTCCCACATCAAGGGCCACCTGCTGTCCAGGTCTCACTTTCATTTTAGTGACTTGACTACTTTGGGCTTGGAAACAGGACTGGTCCAGGAAGTGGCTCTGCTGGGCCACAGCGCTGATGCCAGGCTGAGCTGACCAGTCCTCCCTCCTCATGCCATTCTGTCCTCAGAATGGGCACAGAGCTACACTCTCCTGACCAGGCAGCAGCCTGGGTTTGGTGTGGGCTGGAAAGGGGCAGGGGCTACTGGGCTCCGGCACTAACAGTGGCCAAAACACCAAGATTTGCTCTTGACTAAGAGTGGCTGGATAAAATGCAATTTAGTGGTCCCTGGGGCTGCTGAGGCCAGGCATACCACTCACAAACCAGCTGGCCAGCTCCTGGGGCAGACCTGCCATTATCTTTGGGCACAACAGAGGCTGCTCATAGCTGTGTGATAGGGAAGCCCCATCCTTACTAGTGGGTCTAGAATATGGATAGTTTGCACCTAAGGAGAGGGTTGCAGGGGGCCATGACTCTGAACATGAGGTGGTGGTGGGCACCCCCATTCCTCCCTCACAGGGGCCCTTGGGAAGACCCTGCTATAGTCACCTGAACACTAACACCTCTCTACCCTCTAGGTACACGTGAATGCATAAAACAGGAACATGTGCTGCAGGAACTTCAACGGGTATGCAGAGGGCTGTGTGAGTGGCTGTGGGAGGGGTCATGGCCAGAGGGGCCCTGTCCACTTCCACAGACACTATGGCATGCAGCATGGGGCTTGCAAGTCACATACTTTACACGGGCATAGAAAGAATTACATTAAAATTAATCTCTTTACTGATATAGTTAAATTTTAAATCCTGAGAAGAAAACAGAGATAGACAGAATGGGGCTGGGTGTGTGGTGCTCCTGGCCACTGTCCCAGCATGGACTGCAGCTTCTAGGCATCCAGACACCAGGTGTGGCCCATACCCCCTGCTGCGGAGATGCACGGCAATGCTCCCCACACCTGCCGATGGAGCCTTCTGCCTCCAGGACGGCAGAGGGGATCACAGGCAGCCTGTAGGAGGACTTTTGTCCCACAGACAAAGTCAGTTGCAACGTGGTTTCAACCAAAAGGTGAGCATTAGAAGAGGCCAGCACCTGGTGCACGGGCACTGCTACCACCGTAGCCTAGGGCCGGTAGCCAGTGGCTCCTGTTCTCTCAGAGGCCTTAGGCTCAACCCCCTGCCCAGCTACCTCATCGCCAAGGGCACTTCTGCCACAAGACAAGGACTCGTGCACTGCCTGGCCACCTGCGGCATGAGCAGAAGCCTGTGCTGACCAAGCCAGCCCAGTGGAGGCAGGGCACTTGGCACAGGCTCCTGGAGGCTTCAGCACCAGGCACCTCTACCTCACAGCCTCTCCAACCATGGCGCTTAGCAGGTGGTGACTTTGTGGACGTTTTGCAAACAAGTCAGCAGCCGGTGGTATGGGGTTCCTGGAGCTGCGACCACCTCAAACACAGACTGGAAGGCCCTGCGGTCGAGCTCCTCTTCTATCTGGTGTCTGTAAAAGTCTGTGGCAACCAGGCAGAAAAGGTTCACATCCACCTGCTCCAGCTTGCCCATCCTGCTGATTACGTGTGGAAGGCTGGTTAGGGAGTTAAGGCAGAAGGCCAGCAAGCAAGGAGAAAACTGCCTCCATTCCTGGCCAGGAGTTCCTCTCCTGACACAATAGACAAGTGGGCCCAGGGAGGCTCAAGAGCTTCCATACAGCCCTGGCAGCTCTCCTACAACCTTGCCCATGGATGCTTGCTGGAAGCCGGCAGGCAGAGTTGGCTTAGGATATGGGAGCCCATGGGCGGGGTGCTCGCTTGGCAGCACTTACCTAGCCTGGTTCCCACGTGGCACTGGCCAGCCTTGTGCTAGTCCTGTGAGCCTGCTCCAGCAGCCAGGGCAGAGCTGTAGCCCTGCCTGCCTAGACCCTGCCCGGCACACTGGGTGAGGCTGTGCCGTCAGCACCAGGACAACTATGCTGCTGGGAGGCTCTGTGGTATGCTTGGGGAGGTTGCCAAAAGGGGAAGTCCTGGCAGCCAGCATTTTGGGGGTGGGAACTAGATCTTTACTTAAGGCTTTCCCCAGGAGGGTGACTGAGGCACAATGACAAAGCTAATGAGAAGCAGTGCCAGGCAAAACCCGCCGCTGGTTGCAGGAGTGGGCAGGGCATCTGCAAATGAATGGCTGGACATTCATTTTCTGTGTCCCTGTCAACATTTTGCTCCCCTAGGCCTGAGGTCTATGTCACCGGGACATTTATGTGACAGGTTAGGTTTCAAAAACTTCAATGCAAAATGTGAGCCTACATATAACAGAAGTATGTGCAAGGGCTAACAGTAAGCAGGGCCCGGCCAGTGCCAGGAACCCAGGAGGATACATTGCTGCGACCCAGGGGCTGGTGGTTGCACTGACAAAGAAGCAGGAGAGACTCCATGTGGCCATGGCGACCGGGGTCCTCTGTGTGAAGTTGGAGAGGGACAGCATGACCCAGTCGCGAACCATGGATGACTGTCCGGTGCTGTGTAGTGTCTGAAACACCTGAGAAGAAGCCAGTGCCCAGTCAGGACTGGAGGGAGGTGGCAGGCTGCACTCTTCCTGCTGAGGAGGCTGGGGGTCAGCCCCGTGGGCTTCCCTCTCTACCCACCCCACATGCAGACAACCTCACCTTGGACACCACGGTGGCCATGAACTGTGGGTAAGGCTGCTGGTTGGATAGAAACTCTCCGATGACCTTGTTCATGACGTCCTGGGCTGGGAAGAAGTCAGCTAGAAACTGAGGCAGGATCCTGGCCACCACTCTGGCTTCACAGGGAGACCCCTTCCTGACCCTAGGAGAAGGAGACATGGATAGAGCCTCAGCCTGGCTCTTCCAGTCCCCCCAGCCCTAACCCAGGAGGGTTGAGCCAGGGCTGGAAGTACCCCTGACCTTGACAGACTGTCCAAGTGGGCTAACTAGAGTATAAGTATACATTTGGAAAATAAAAAGGCACAGCCCTGGCTCCCCCTCTGTCCACTTCACTGATGGCTGGCTGGTTGGCACAGGCTCAAGGCTTTCCATGCTGTGTGGGGCTGACAACCAAAAGAGGGCTTGAAAATCAGGCAAAGGAATAAACAATGGTTTGGATGGGGACATTATGGGCAGTCCCTGAGTTACAAACATCCAACTAATATATCATTCGCACTTTTAAATGAAGGTTATCATGGGTAACAGGTTAATGTACCTGTTCCAACTTACATACAAATTCAACTTAAGAACAAATCTACAGAACCTAGCTTGTTCATAACCTAGGGACTACCTGTATACAAGATTTTTAAAGGTCATAACGAAAACCTTATGTTTTTGTTCTTTTCCACATCAAAATGCTCCATAAACTTCACCATAACATGTTCTAACATCCTGTGGCCCTCTGCTTTACCAGAATCTTCTCAAATGTGAACCCCAAGTGTGCTGGCACCAATCCTGCTCCCAGTAAACCCTGGTACGTGTCTCTTGAGCAGTGCTCTTTTACATGCTAAAAGGCAGCTGTACCATTACCACACTGCGGGTGCATGCACGACAGCTCTGTATACCTGAGAGGCACCATGCCCCAGAAAAAGCTGGCTCCCTGGCAGGTGTGCCTGGTTCCACCTGCCCCTAGGTGCCCCCCAGGCTGGGTGTGCTGTAGCACAGGAAGACACCTTCAGCTGCACATGCTGGAGCACAGATTCCCTTAGCACTAGACCTTAAGCCCAGGATGGCAGGGACATGGGAGTGGAGCCTCCATGTGCCCTACCACCCGAGCACCCAGCTGTGGTGGTGCTCAGTGAATACATATGAACTGAAGAATGACAGAGGCTCATTTTAAAATTCTCCATGGAAACAGATCAGCCTTGCTGCCCAACTGTTCAGAACACATCATCTGGCCAAACAGCAACACAGGCATGCTCTTGGGAAAGGCCAAATTGCTTCCCGTTGGCTGGCCTGACTAGAAATCACAGGCCAGTGGTGCAAGAAGGCCACAGATTGTCATGTTGCTCAGCCTGAGAGCTAAACACAGGGCCCTGTCGTTGAGAAAAAGCCCACAGAGCCCCTAACCAATTTTCCAGAACAGGCAAGCAAAAGTCAACTCTGAACAAAAACGCACACAAGGTAAGGAGGGCTAGGCGGCTAAGCTGCCAACCACGTGGTCTCTCAAAGATGCATCTGTATGTTTTAACCTTTACTCTTCTTGATGCTGTTCCCGACACTGCTCACAGATGCCGTGTGTTCCCTCCTGAGGTCCTTGAAGGAGAGAGCCGATCCCTGCACAGACTGCAGTCTCCTCTCCTACAGAAGGCCCTTCACCTGGCCCTCTTAAAGCTGAATCATTCCTGCACCTATGACAAACTGTCCAAGTACTGGGCACTGTCCCTGTAGCCTTCAGGAGAGACAGGTAGGCACTGGGACAGCCTTTGAGTTGTTGAGCAAAGACCCATGCAGGCTGCTCTTCTGACCCAAGTTTCAGGACAGTTTGTGACTACGGGGGTGGGCTTCGCATCTTACCTATCAAAAAGGACAGACACTCGCTCCATAGCCACAATCACCGACTCGCTGTCTGGGGCTGTAGGGTTAGGGTCTGAGGTTCTACCCGGACTGATTTTTTCCTTTCCTGAAACAGAAGTGTGTGGCGTGAATGTCACATAATGGCCCCAACAGGCCCTGCAGACAGTGCCATGATCCCTGGAACTGTCCAAAAGCAGGTGATGTGGTCTCTAACTAGCCCAGGACCCAGCCCAGCTCCCCAGTGCTCACCAACATGGGACAAGTGGCCAGAGGCGCAGCTCTGACACCCCCTGCACAGTGACATGACTCTGGACAGGCACCTCTGACCTAGCTCTTACATCTCTCTTGCAGGGTGACAGCACTGGTAAAACGCAACACCACAAGGCTAAATCAGAGGTGACGTGGTTCTGTGTCCCTCAAGAAAGTGTGCTCCTGTCTCCTTAGGGCAGGAGGTGGGCACCACAGACCATCTTGTCTGCTCACCTGTGTACATGCAGGTGAGCATCAGGCCCAGGGCCGCCATGGCCCGGTGTGGGCTATGCACGTTCACTCTGTCCACGCTCAGCTTGGCCAGGGACTCTGCGTCCAGCCGTGAGAGCTGCTCAGAGAGTAGGAGGCGCTCCAGTCCCCTGAGGGCGCAGTGGTAGATGACGGAGGGGGTACACTCCTCGCTTCCAGACAACATTGCCCCACACATCTGGACAAGAAGAAAGGCCTCCAAGTCTCACTCACTGACACCTCTCCCCCAGAGCAAAACTGACCTACTGGCATAATCACCCAGGGAAAAAGACACAGAAGCCCACTCCTGTGACCAGAAGAAGACCGACTGGAGCCCACTCACCTGTATTATTGATGCCGAAAATTCTGGCCCCACATCCAGAGGGTAGTTCTCAACCAAATAGAAGGCAGTAGCACACATCACCAGCACATGCTGCTGACTGTGACTGTTCACGCAGCTGGAAATGGGGACAACAGCCTAGATTAGCCACATCCGGCAGCCGCTTCCATCCACAGTGGAGACTGGGGCTAGCATGCCTGGATCCCCTGGGAGGGCAGAGCTGGGCCTCACCCCACCTGCATGGCTCTTCCAGGCCTACGAGACCTGGCCTAAAGCTTCAGTCTCTACTTGACCCTGACTGCCTCCAGACCAGCCACTATACCTGCTGTGCCCCTTGGAGAGGCTGTGCCCTCCACTCCCTCATGTCTTTGTGACACTGCATACTACACTGACTTGGGTGAGCCCCTCAGCCCCTGCCTTCCCCACAGCAGCCACAGGTATCTGTGACTTGGCTAACCTGTGATGGAACAAACACCATGGATGAAAGAGCCACAGACACCCCTTCATCTATATGACACCTACATCAGCTCCTCTGCCCCTGGCCTGGGGCTGGCTCCACTTGCCCTCTCTACCCAGACACCAAATGCAATTTCTGCCCTAGCCCCCCAGTGTGTCAGCACAGCCAGGTCTTGGCTTGTTCTGACACCCACCCTAGGGCTGCCCATTGCTGCTCCAAGCCTCTGCAACCTCAGAGTGGAAGTGGGACTAGCACATCATAGAAGCCTTGTGCTTGCAAGTCAGTGTGGTGAGCCTGCCTTGTTTTCTAGGGAATTCTGCCACCAGTTGTGCTTTACCAAGGCCATATCTGTGCAGACTTACACATTTAGCTACTTTTAGCTAAGGTGAGGCTGGGGTCAGAGTGGAAATAAGGGAGGCACGTGCTTTTAGCTAAGGTGAGGCTGGGGTCAGAGTGGAAATAAGGAGGTGTCCTCAGACACCCAGGAGCAGGTGAGCCTCTAGAAGGCTCTGTGTTTCTGCATCTCACTGACCTCAGCCATGGCCCCCTAAGAAAGGTGCTTGTCTGGGTTCCCACTAACACCCCTTGTTGTGCCTGGACTGGGACCTGGCATGCATGTCGAGGGGTGTGACATTCTTTTCTTCCCGGCTCTCTACTCCAAGCCACCTGGCCAGGCCCCCACTCACTGGGCTGCTCCCTTGAGGTTGGAGAGGAGATAGTCACTGACGACTGGGATTAGCTGCTTTGCCGTGTCATCCAGCAGGTCGCACTCCAGCACGTAGAGGACACCATGGAGGGCTCCGATCCTGCTGGGCAGGTGGCTGCTCCTGAGCGTGCTTTCTAGCAGGCGGCTGACGGGCTCTGCCACAGCCTTGTCCTGGGCATGTGCACACAGACAAAGGCTGCGTGATGAAAAAAGCATGTCCCAGTGGCTTACCTCCCATGCAGCCCAGAGGGCAGACTCATGTCCAGGAGGAAGGCCCATGTGCAGAGGAGACGTGTGGCAGGCTCACACTGTGCTGAGTGGGCCTGCGTGCCAAGCCAGCCCACTGCTGTGGGGACCTGTAGTGTGGGGAGGGCTCTTGCCCCTTGGCTGCCCGTATGGGCAGCAGGTTATAGGAGCCCCTGAGTGTCTGGAGTTTTAGCATGTGCCAGGCAGAAGGTACCCATGCTACCCTGGTGCTGAGTCTCTAATGGCCTTCCCTAGGATAGCACTTCCCTGGGAGAGGACTCCAGAAGCTGGAGCCTGGTTTCCTCTGGACCTGTCCCAGTGTCTCTCCCTTTGCTGACTGTCCTTTGTGCATTTTCACTGTGCTAAGGCTGAGGTGGGTGTCAGACTACCCTATCTTGGACCATGATGGCACAATCTCAGTACTCTAAACACCACAGCACCACAGGCTTAATTACAGAACCACACACTTCACCCCACGCTCTTCACTTAAGTTCACTCCTTAACAGTGAAGAGAAGACCTTCCGAGAAAATAGCCCTCATCCTCCTTCAATCTAAGACCACAGGGACATGGAATTCCCATGTGGAAGTGGCCTCTTGCTTTTGTAGAGCAAGGTGCTCAGCTTGCAGAGGCCCTTCCATAGGGCAAATGTCCAGGCTCCTGAAGCTATAGCTACAGGAGAACTGCTCACCCTTCCTTTCCATCCCCACCTCCCCTGGTGCTGCCCCACCCACGCCCACAGGGCTGTGTGGATGGCTCCCCACTGAGCCGCCAGGTCTCACTTCTGAAAGTACAACCAGGATGCTCTGTGGAAAGGATGGAGATTTCACAACAGTAGGCAAATCTCTCAAAAGAAACTCACATGCTTTGGAATGATAGCATCTGCACCAAGGCAGTTTTCCTCATAGAAAATGTCATCTTTGAGGAAAACACTGATGTGCACAGAATGGGGAATCAGTGTCCATGTACCGTCCTGCCTTCAGGTCTAAGCTTAATCATTCTCACTCATTTGATTTATTGACAGCACAACTTCTGCCTAGGGGCATCTGGGCCTGAGCACAAAAACACAATTCCTCCCCACAGAGAAAAAAGGACCCCTTACGAGAGAGCTGCTTTGACATTGCCTGGCAGTACCCAGAGGGTGTTCTTTTTGAAGAGCTGTGTTCACACAGGAAAGCCAAGGCACTCATTGTTTCTACTCCCTGGACAGCTTCTAAATCACCAGCATGGCACCAGGCTAAAGGCCACCCACGAGGGACAGTAGTACCTACTCTAGCACTCTGGATCGGTGAGGACAGACGCTACAGGGAAGCAGTCAGAAAGAGGAGAATCAGACTTGGTCACAGGCCTGGGCTTATCCCACCTCTGCCACACCTACGTGACTGGACGACAGTCGGCAGCCCTCTACGTCAGCCTCCCCCGGCTGCCCTGTCAGTCTGTGGACAGAGTCAGCAGGATGCAGGGAGAGGATAAGCAAATGCCAGTGCTGCAACAGCAGGGCACACGTCATCACTGTCACAACAGCATGGCTGTTTCTAATGATGGCACTAGTTGTGAAACAGGGTGACAGGCAGAGGGGACACCACCATTATCACCCTCACCAGTAGCCCTAGATGCCTGGCATACGGCAGTCTGGAGCATGTTGTAGAAGAATGCTCCTACTATTATCATAAAAATGAATCCCAGGGGCCATCTGAGTAAGAAACGTCACAATTACTGGATAATGCTACATGACAAAGAGAATCGATGCCAGTTCTGACAGTTTAGAGTCCTTTTTCTATAAAAGCAGTTCTGACATCCTGTCGAGGCCTAGAGGGAACTATTTTCACTATATATCTGATGCATGTTTAAGTGTATGCCAGATAGGGACACAGGACACTGTGCCGTATACAAGTGACATGGCACTGTGCAGCACGCTGATTCCAATAAACTAGAAGCAGATAAGGAGGAATTCAAAAGACTCTTGCGACGGTCTGAGTGTTGTATCCCCCAAATTCATGACACCTAATCCCCAATAAGATGGTATTAGTAGTAATTAGGTCAAGAGGGTAGAGCCCTCATGAATGAGATCAGACCCTTATAAAAGAGGCCTGAGGGAGCTCATACACCCCTGGTGCCACGTAAGGACACAGCAAGAAGGTGCCACCGATCAGGTTGAGAGCAGCCCTGACCAGACATGGAATCTGCTGGTGCACTACTCTACTTTAGCCTCCAGAACTGTGAGAAATAAATTTTTGGTGTTTATCAGAAATTTATCCATCTCAGGAAGCTTGTTATAGCAGTCCAGACCCACTAATAAAGCACTCATGCTAAGAATAGACTATGTGTACAGACTCTGGGAGCAGAAATGCAGGGCCACTGTGACAAAATGGTTCCCAGGAGGGAGGCCGTGTAACTGAGAAACACAGGGGGTCATGGGGGGCAGAAGAATGAGCCATGTCTGCACATCTGTGGAGCCCCAGCACTGTCACACACGCGTGGTCCTATGGGGTCAGACTACTATCATGATATAACAAACCAACGGGCACAATATATGGCCTATGGAGTGGCACTGATAGTAACTGAACCCTCTCCAGCTGACAATGCTGTGGCTCATGTGTGCTTTGGGAAGGGCATCGCTGTGTCCAGCATTTTTCACCAATACCAGGTTCCAAGGTACAGTGGGCCCAAACTGGGTGGGCACAGGCAGCAGCCTCCACACCAGCCATCACTTACCATCCCGAGGACAGCAGCCGCCTTACAGGTGGCCGGCACCAAATACTGAACGAGAATCTCGTCCTCTGAAGGGTGTACCCGCCGCAGCTCTGTCAGTGTTGAATACATCATCTCAAACTGATTGCGTTCGGTGAACAAGTCTGAGACCACTAGAAGCTAGAGACACGAAACATTAGGATAGGAAGGGGAGGATTATGCTATCGGAGCTGGGTTCTAAGGCATGTTCTAATACTCAGGCGAGAACAGCATAGGGAAATTCACAGGAGCCCTGACTGGGAAATCAATAAGAACCTGGCACCTAAATTAAAGGAAAACCATGAAACATGATGAAGGTAAAGCACTCACTGAGTGTCTTGTTAAAAACAAACACCCCACAGATGAGGTGCAAACTGGGGTCTCAGCTCCCACCTGCCTGGGGATATGGTGACTCAGCCATACCAGGCACCATAGGAAAGAGCTGCATTTATTTATTTGTTATATATATTTTTGAGACAGAATCTCACTTTGTTACCCTTGGTAGAGTGCCGTGGAGTCACAGAACACAGCAACCTCAAACTCTTGGGCTTAAGTGATTCTCTTGCCTCAGCCTCCCAAGTAGCTAGGACTATAGGCACCCACAACACCACCTGGCTACTTTTTTCTTTTGGTTGTAGTTATCATTATTGTTTGGCAGGCCTGGGCTAGGTTCAAACCCACCAGCTCTGGAGTATGTGGCTGGCGCCCTAGCCTCTGAGCTATAAGCATTGAGCCTATTTATTTATTTGAGACAGAACCTCTAACTGTCACCCTGGATAGAGTGCTGTGGCATCACAGCTCACAGCAACCTCCAACTCCTGGGTTCAAGCAATTCTCTTGCCTCTGCCTCCCAAGTAGCTAGGACTTACAGGCACCGGCCACAATGCCTGGCCATTTTTGGTTGCAACCATTGTTGTTTAGCAGGCGCAGGCTGGATTTGAACCTGCCAACTCAGGTGCATGTGGCTGGCGCTTTAGTTGCTTGAGCCATAGGTGCCGAGCCCCTATTTATTTATTTTCAAATACCAAGCCCTTCTACAGTGTATGGGGACAGGCCCTCAAAAGCCTGGGTAAGGGTTGCACAAAAAAGATGTGCAAATATGTAAAAATAAAGCTGTTCTCACCAGTCTTAAGAAAATCATCAAGTGGCTCAGTGCCTATAGCTCAAGTAGCTAGGGTACCAGCCACATACACCAATGCTGACAGGTTCTAATCCAGCTCAGGCCTGCCAAACAACAACGATAACTACAACCAAGAAGAAAAAAAAAGCCAGGTGTTATGGCGGGTGCCTGTAGTTCTAGCTACCTGGGAGGCTGAGGCAAGAATTGCTTAAGCTTGAGTTTGAGGTTGCTGTGCGCTGTGACGCCATTCACTCTAACAAGGGCAACAGCTTGGGACTCTGTCTAAAACAGTATCACCACCCACCTATGGAGCATATGACAAAGGTACAAGTCAAATCTGTGAAGTGTAGAACACAGATGTTTGGCACAATAATCATTAGTAAATGAGGTGAAAGCTATGTTGACTGGTTTAATGTAACCACGTCAGATTGTATAAAAAAAAATCAGCACATTGTACCCCACATATGCATGAATGTATTCATGATCTATGTGTATTTGACTTAATAAAACAAAAAAGTAAAAAATAAAACAACAAAAATTAATCATTATTTTCAAACGGATTAGTAAGCAACCATTTTTAAAACTTTATTTTTATTTCTAATCCTAAGGCTCCTGATAGGTAACAACCCATAGAAACAGATGCCTCTGGGGTCCTCACTAAGTGAAGAGTGGCAGGACCTGGCCCAACAGTCTGGAATGGCTGGTTCTCAGAAGTGGGGCCTACTTCTCCAGGTGTGGTGGCTCACACCTATAACCCTAGCACTCTGGGAGCCTGTGGCAGGAGGATCACTTGAGGTCAGGAACCCAGTTTCAGCCTGAGCAAGAGTGAGACCCTGTCTCCATCAAAAAACAGAAAAAATTAGCCATCGTGATGGCATGTACCTGTATTCCAGTTACCCAGGTGGTAGGAGGATAGCTAGTGCCTGAGAGTTCAAGGATGCAAGGAGCTATGATCACTCCACTGCACTTCAGTGTGGGTGACAGAACAAGACCCTATCTCAAACAAACACACCAAAAAAACCCAGGTGGGGCCCAAGGCTGGAGATCATGCGCTGCAGGTCCCAGAGGACAGAAGAGGATGGGGCCTTCAGAGCTGGCAGCTACGCAGAACACCTATAATACTGTAACCTGCCCTGGACTGGAAGCAGAAGAAACTGTGCCTTTGCCAATTTGGGAAATTCTCATTTATTATCTGGTGTCCGTGGCTTATAAGAACTGCTCTTACAGGCTCGGCGCCTATAGCTCAACCAGCTAAGGCGCCAGCCATGTACACCTAAGGTGGCGGGTTCGAATCCCCAGCCTAGACCCGCCAAACGATGATGGCTGCAACCAAAAAATAGCCGGGCATTGTGGCGGGCACCTGTGGTCCCAGCTACTTGGGAGGCAGAGGCAAGAGACTCACTTGAGCCCAGGAGTTGGAGGTTGCTATGAGCTGTAATTCCACGGCACTCTACCCCAGGGGGGCAGCTTGAGGCTCTGTCTAAAAAAAAAAAAAAAAAAAAAAAAAGACCTGGTTATCAAGCTTTTGTTAGGTTCATAATAGGTAAATATTTTTTTCCTGATCTGAAATGTTTATTTTTGCTTTGGTTGTTGTTTCCTTAGATGAACAGAAGCTTTTCAGTTTAAGTCCCATTTGTTTATTTTTGTTGTTGTAATTGTCATGGAAATCTTCTTCATAAAATCTTTCCCTAGGCCAACATATTCAAATGTTTTCCCCACACTTTCTTTAGGAATTTTTATTGTTTCATGCCTAAGATTTAAATCTTTTATCCATCTTGAATAAATTTTTGTGACTGGAGAAAGGTATGGATACAGTTTCAGTCTTTTTACATGTGGTTATTCAGTTCCCCCAACACCATTTATTGAATAGAGATTCTTTTCCACAGTGTATGCTTTGGTTTGTTTTATCAAAGATTAGGTGGTTGCAAAATATTAGTTTCATCTCATGGATTTCTATTTGGTTCCAAATGTCAATGTCTCTATTTTTATGCCATTACCATGCTGTTTTGATCACTATGGCCATGTGGTGTAGCCTAAAGTCTGGTAGGGTGATGCTCCTAGCTTTATTTTATTACTAAGAATTGCCTTGGCTAGACACGGTTTTTTCTGGTTCCATACAAAATGAAGAATTATTTTTCCAAGTCTTGAAAGTATCTTGATGGTATTTTAATGGGGATTGCATTGAATCTATAGATTGCTTTGGGTAGTACAGACGTTTTAAGGATGTTGATTCTTCCCAGCCATGAGCAGGGTGTGTTCTATTTGCTAATATCTTCGACTATTTATTTCCTTATGGTTTCATAATTCTCTTTGTAGAGTTTCTTCACCTCTATTGTTAGGTATATTCCTAGGTTTTCTTATTTTTAAGCTACTGTGAAGGGAATTGTGTCCTTGATTAGCTGCTCATCTGGGCTGTTGTTGGCATATAAAAAGGGCTACTGATTTGTGGACATTGATTTTATATCCTGAGACATTACTGTTATTTTTTAATCACTTCTATGAGTCTTGTGGTTGAGTATTTGGTGTTCTCTAAGTATAATATCATATCATTGGCAAAGAGAGAGAGTTACCTTCTCTGTCCCCATCTAGATACCCTTCATTTCCTTCTCTTTCCTTATTGTATTGGCTAGAACTTCCAGCACTATGTTGAATAGTAGTGGCAATAGAGGACATCCTTGTCTGGTTCCAGTCCTAAGTGAGATAGCTTTCAATTTTACTCCATTAAGTATAATATTAGCTGTGAGTTTGTAATAGATGGCTTCATTCAGTTTAATAAATTTGCCACTCATGCCTATATCCTTAAGTATTCTAATTGGAAAAGATGCTGAATTTTATTGAATGTTTTTTCTGCATCTTATGAGAGGATCATATGGTCTTTATTTTTGCTTCTGTTGATTTGGCAAATTACATTTATGGACATGTGTATGTTAAACCAGCCTTGCATTCCTGAGATGAAAACAATTTGATCATGATGAATGATTTTTTTTAATGTGTAGCTATAATCTATTAACTAGGATTTTACTGAGAATTTTTGCATCTATATTAGTGAAATTGGTGTGAAATTCTCCTTTTGAGTTGGGTCTTTTTCTGGTCTTGCAATCAAGTTGATGTTTGCTTTGCAGAACTTATTGGGAAAGATTCCTTCCTTCTCAATTTTTTGGAATAATTTGTGCTGTATGGATATAAGCTCTTCTTTGAAGGGCTAATAAAATTGTGGTGTGAAGCCATCTGGACCAGGGCATTTTTTTGTTGGGAGTTTTTTTTTATTGTTTCTTCAATCTAAGTTCTTGAAATTTGTTTGTTCAATTTATCTATTTCTTCTTGGTTAAGTCTATTTAGAGGATGAGGTTCCAAGTATTGATCCATTTCCTCCACATTGTCAAATTTATTCACATACAATTTCTTGTAGTACTCAGAGATGATCTCTTGTATCTCTGTGGTATCTGTTGTTATTTCCCCTTTATAATTTATGATTGAGTTTAGTAGAGATTTTACTTTTCCATTTCTAGCTAATCTGGCCAAAGGTTTATTGATTTTATTTATTCTATTATAAAACCATTTTTTGTATCATTAACTTTCTGAATGATTTGTTTTCAAATTCATTAATCTCTAATTTAATTTTGGTTGTTTCTTTCCTTCTGCTGGGTTTGGGATTAAATTGTTGTTTTTTTTTTCCTAATTCCATAAGATAGATAGTGAGGTTGTTGATGCAATCTTTTTCTGTTTTTTCAATGTAGGCATCTAATGCATTAAATTTCCCTCTAAGACTTCTTTTACTGTATATCTCAGATATTGGTAACCCATGCAATTATTATTGTTGTGTTTGAGGAATTTAACAATTTTCCCTTTTATCTCTTCCTGGACACAATTATCATTCAGCATGAGGTTATTTAATTTCCATTTCTTTGTTTGGGGATGAACTTTTTGTTGGAGTTGAGTTCCACCTTCGTTGCCTTGTGGCCTGAGAAGATAAAAGGTATAATTTCTATTCTTTTCATTTACCTGAGATTTGATTGGTATCATAGGATGTGATCTATTTTGGACTATGTACAATGGGCTGAGGAGAAAAATGTGTATTCTTTAGCTTTGGGATGGTGTGTTCTGTATTTGTCTATTAATCCCATTAGTTCTAGGATCACATTTTAGTCCTTTGTATCTCTCTTTATTTTCTGTTTAGGAGATCAGTCCAGTTGTCAGAGGGGTGTTAAAGTAGTCCTTGACTATCATGTTGTTATGGGATATTATATTGCTCAGGCCCACCATGGTCTGTTTCATAAATTGGGGAGAATTTTTTCATAGGTGCATAAATATTTAAAATTGAAATATCTTATTATTGTATTTCACTTGTACCAGTATAACATGTCCATCTTTGTATTTCTTAACTTTAGTTGCTTTAAATCTGCTTGTATCTGAAAATAAGATTGCAACCCCTCATTTCTTCTGTGTTTCATCCCTTAACCCTAAGTCTTAATTTGTCCTATAAGGCTAGGTGTGTTTCCTGGAGACAGCGTATGGATGGCTTGTCTTTTTTATCCAATCAGCAAGCTTGGGCCTCTTCAGTGGTGAATTCAATCCATTGACATTTATTAAGGCAATTTATAAGTGTGGTGGAGTTCTATTCATCTTATTTTGTGAACGTCCATTGCATAGTTCTATCCTTTATGCCACTGTAGAAGCTAAGTTTTGACCTTTAGCTTATGGGTGTTTACTTTGCCAGTGGTCCATTGTGATAGCCAATGATGAGAATAGGTCTAAATATTTTCTGTAGAGCTAGTCTTATTGTGGCCAATTTCCACATTTATTTCATATTCATAAAAGATGTGATTTCTCCATTAATTTTGAAGCTTAGTTAGCAAGATACAAAATTCTGGGCTAAAAATTGTTTTGTTTAGGATTGTTGAAAGTGGAAGGCCACTCATTCTCTTTTAGCTTGGAAAGTTTCAGCTGGAAAGTCTCCTGTCATACTAATGGCTCTGCCACTGTAGGTCAGTTGACACTTACTCCTGGTTGCTTGCAGAATTTTCTCTTTCATCTTGACTTCGGACAGGTTCATTACAATGTATCTTTGAAAAGCTCTGTTTGAGTTGGATTACCTGGGCTTTGATATCCATCTGAAAGGAATGTGTTGGGATCTCTAGTAAAACTTGGTTTGTTTTCATTTATGATAGTCTCCAGTAGTGCTCCCATTCCTTGATACAATCTCCTTCTCCTTCAGTGATCCCTATTATTCATATGTGTGAATGCTTCATACAATCTCATAGTTCTCTAAGTAGTTGTTCTGCTTCCTCTCTCTTCTTTTCTGCCTATTTGACTACCTGGGTAAACTTATGAATTTTATCCTCTGGCTCTGAGGTCCTTTCTTATCCATGGTCTAGTCTACTTTTCATAGTTTCTACTGCATCTTTGCATTCTCTGATTTTCTATTTCATTTCCTTAAGCTCGACTATATCCTTTGTATATTCTACATATCTCTCATGCTTGTTTTAGTTCTGTCTTTCCCTTTTATCATCCATTCCCCTTATTGTCTTTATTATCTATATTTTAAATTCTCTTTCTGTCAAATGCATTAATTATTTATAGGTGGAGTCTTTTTTTTTTTTTTTGAGAAAGAGTCTCATTATGTCACCCTAGGTAGAGTGCCATGGCATCACAGTTCACAGCTACTTCAAACTGGGCTTAAGCAATTCTCTTGCCTCAGCTTCCTAAGTAGCTGAGACTACAGGTGCCTGCCATAATGCTTGGCTATTTTGTTGTTGTTGTCTTTGTTGTTTAGTAGGCCTGGTCTGGGTTCTAACCCACCAGCCCCAGTACATGTGACTGACATCTTAACCACTGAGCTATGGGCGCCAAGCCTGTATGTGGAGTCTTCTGTAGTAGCTGCCTCATGGTCCCATGGGGAAGTTGCTCTGTTTTGGTTTTTCATGTTGCCTGAATTTTTCTGTTAATTCCTCCACAGGTATGCTTTCTTCTTGTTCACCTCCTGTCCTTTTTTTTTTTAATTCTAACTTCTTCGTTTTCTTTAAATTACCTTGTCTCAGAGCTTAGGTGTTGAAGGTTTCTTGGTATAGGTCAAAAGGAAGGAAGGATAAAGAGCGAGCAGGAAGAAACAGAAGTTAAAAAAAAATAAAGAAGCAACAAGAAGGAAAGGTGAAAAAGAAAAAAGTAATAAGGGTGAAAGAAAAGAATTGAAAAACAGGAGAAAATGAGGACAGAAAAAGAGAATGAGAATGAAAGAGAAGTGATATTGATTGGCACAAATCTAAGGCCACACCTGTAACTCAAGTATTTTGGGGGGCTTTGCTGGATAGGTTCCTCAGAATCAGGAGCTCCTTACCAGCCTGAGCAGAGCCAGACGATATCTCTGCCAAAAATAGGAAGAGAAAGAAAAAAGAGAGAAGATAAATAAAAAAGAAAAACAAAGAGAATAATTCTGCAGTGTTGACTTTCCAATACTGTCTTCTCAAGGCCAAAGGTAGAAGGGCTCCCTAGACCATGATCCTTTGGCCTCCCTGAGCCAGAATACTGCTGTGACCTCCCAGCAAGACCAAAGCTGTACCCAACAGCACTCAGAGAAAAAAAGAGATAATAATAGTAAAATAGGAAAATATAAATAAAATTTAAAATACAGGTTCCTCATATAAATGAGAGAGTGGGAAGATGAAAAATAAAAGAAAGAAGAAAGACCAAAAATGAGGGAATATCTTAGCTTTTATATGGTGATTTATGTGGGAAAGGTGAGAAAAGTAGAAAAGGCTCTATCAAAAGAGAGAGTAGTGGAACAGAGAGAATAAATGAGGCTGAAATACTGTAACCAAAAATACAGGAGCCATTGCTCTTGATGAAAGTGAAAACGGAAGTTAAGAATAGAACCAACCAAACAAATTAGCAAAAGCAAAACACAACATAACAATATTAAAAAAAAAAAGCTCCGGGGGCGGAGCCAAGATGGCAAACTGCAGCAAGCTTTTTACAGAAGCTCCCGTCCAGAAGGAGGCTGAAAGGACAGAAGCTTAGCAAAATAGCTGATGGTTTGGAGCAGAGACAAGAGAGAAGATTGAAGAGCATACATCAACCTTGCTGAGGAAAGCTGTTACCCCAAAAATACAACAAAAAGGTACAAAATCCACCACCAAGCAGACGGGAGTCCCCTCCTCCACAACAAGGGCTCGTGCAGTTTACTCTATGCAAACAAGCGCGCAGAGTTCTAACTTCCTCCCACTCTAATCCACGGGAGAGAACCCCTAAAAACTGGACCTCCTACCCCTGCTGGCGTGCCACAGCACCCTCCGGCCAGACATAAAACTGTAAAACTGTATAAATCTGTAAATATTCCCCACCTGCAGAGGAGCCCTCACCCACCCACTCCGAGGTCTGGAGGTTTATTACCTATGAAGTCCTGATTCTCAGGCATCTCCTTGGGAGAAGTGGAGGGGGAAAGGACTGGTGCTATTCTGTGCTGACTGTGGGGCGTGAGGAGAGGGGAGTCAGCTCCCTGCCGCCAGTGCAGAAACTCCCGAGAAGCAAGCCATCCTGCAGGGCAGCCACCGGCGGGGTGGAGCAGCTGCCCTCAGGCAGCTAATTCGGCTGAGACAAAGGCAGTGGGCGGGCAGAGGCTAGAACTGATTCCTGAGTTTAAAGCCGAATACAACCACTGACTTACAGAGAAATCTAGCCGGACAGAAGCCTAATTTAAACAGGAAAGACCTCCCCTCCCCCCGTCGAACTCAGAGTTCTGGCTGATTGTGCCAGGTAAACCCCGGGAGCAGTGGCCTACTGTAGTAAATAGGACCACAGAACTGGGGGATTACGAGTGAATGGGTACAAAGTGGGGAAGGAGGTAGTAACCCTCCCAAACTAACCCATTCACCAGGTGGGTCCCTTTGCCCTTGCAGAGCACTGGAGCAAGTTATATCTGAACTGCAAGCAGACCCCTCTTATCTAGCTCCCAGAGACATTTGAACACTTCCACCTGAAACGGGTGCTGACTGGGACAACTGATTTGGACCCCTCAAACCTGGTAGACCACCCAAGGACTATTTAAAGGGGTACCCCGGGTGTATGGTTGAGGGGAGATTTGAACTATATAAAACTGTATATATTCCCCACCTGCAACACGGAACCCTGAGGAGTCCTCAACCACTCATTCCGAGGTTTGGAGAGAAATCTAGCTGGATAGAAGCCTAAATTAAACACGCAAAGCCCCCCTGCTGGAATCAGCCTTCTGGCTGATTTTGCAAGGTAAACCCAAGGAACAGTGGCCTAGTGGAGTGAATAGGGTCTGGGAC
>CAUYTI010018840.1:0-15481 GCA_963575145.1 Galago senegalensis | reverse complement strand
GCTCACAGCAACCTCCAACTCCTGGGCTCAAGCGAGTCTCCTGCCTCAGCCTCCCAAGTAGCTGGGACTACAGGTGCCCGCCACAACACCTGGCCATTTTTTGGTTGCAGCCATCATTGTTGTTTGGTGGGCCCAGGCTGGGATTCAAACCTGCCACCTTATGTGTATGTGGCTGGCGCCTTAGCCACTTGAGCCACAGGCGCCGAGCCACTAGTAATAATTTTTATCTGCCATGATTTTGGGGTCTTACGTTAGGGTGTAGGTGCATATAAGTAGTGACCAAAAAAAGTGAATAGTAAAACAAAGAACCTTAATGAATCACATATGGACTGTGTCTGAAAACCTGAAGAACATAATAGGTTGAGGTTAAGTACTCATGTCTCATGTCCCCTTGAGTAACAGCATTCTCCCCTATTATCCTCACCCATCCTTACACCTCTCTGGCAATCCTCTTCTCAATCCTCACTTTCCTATCATCACTTCTTTCTCTATCCAGCATAGAGTCCTTGATCCATCATATTACTACCTAAATTTTATCTTTTCACTCCACCCACCTGGCAAAACCATACCCCTGATTGAATAAAAATTTCTCCCTTCTGCACTTATCTCTAGGCTGATGAAGAAAATATTATTTTAGAGCAGTGGAGTGCTACTATAAATTTCTACATTTAAATTTCAGGGCTATCACATCTGTCCAGAAACTAATTAGGTCCTTAATTCTGCACTTCCCCATTTTTTGCTGTGGCTCTTCTAAGTCTCCTTAACCTCTGGACTCAAACAACTCTTATAGGTGTTCAAATAAGATGTTCATTTGGTATGAAGGAGGTTTTGTTTCTGAGTGTTCTGCAGTCAAGGGGTTAAATATCAGACCTTTCTTGCATTCAGTAGGTACCAATCTATACTATTTCTCAAAAAAGAGGCCATCAGACTACATCTCAACTGCCCACTGTCAAACTTATTAAGTTATCTGCACACATTCATTCTTCATCCTACTGATCCTCTCTCACTTTTCTTTGGGATACTGCCCCACTTATTTTCTCTCTCTTCTTCTATCTATCCTCTCTAGATCTCCAAAGTTTGTTAATGTGCTTAAGTTTCCTCTACATAAAATAAAACTATCCCACTATGGCAAATCATCCTCCAGTGGCATCAAGCTTTCTGTTTCTGCCTTGCTCTGCCTAACCTCCCTTGTCCCTAGCCCTGTCAAGAGTTCTTGCCCCCACTTCTCTGAGTCTCTTTGACCTAATGCAGCTTGGCTTTTGCCCAAACACTATCTTTGAAATAGCTGCTGCCAAACTCACTCTCTCCATATTGCCAACTCTAACAGATGCTCCTTAGTCTTTGCCTTAACATTTTAGCAGCATTTGATATAGCTTCTTCAAACACATTTCCTTTAGTTTTGTGACTCCCTCCATATTCTACTGGTTTTCTTCCTGCCTCCTTAGTTTTGCCTTCTCTATTTTTTTTTCATACACGCTTTTTCTCTGCCATTCATTAAAATTTGATGTTCATAAGGAATCTTCCTTGAATCTGCTGCTGCTTCTACATGTTCTGCTCTAAGTCCAAACTCTTTAAAATGGCTTATAAAAGTCTGGATGATGCTGCTTCTAATTTTTCTTCAATCTGACTTTTAATTACTTTTCATAATTGATGCTTAAATTATTATTATTATTATTATTTTGAGACAGAATTCTAGTATGTTGCCCTCGGTAGAGTGCCGTGGCATCACAACTCATAGCAACCTCAAACTCTTGGGCTTAAGCGATTCTCTTGCA
Organism: Galago senegalensis; assembly: GCA_963575145.1. Lineage (NCBI taxonomy): Eukaryota > Metazoa > Chordata > Mammalia > Primates > Galagidae > Galago > Galago senegalensis. Next base: position 13,706 of record CAUYTI010018840.1, on the reverse strand, counting down.
CAATACCCAGTTTTTTTTTTTTTTTTTTTGCAGTTGTCATTGTTGTTTTAGCTGGCCTGGGCTGGGTTCAAATCCATCAACTTCAATGTATGTGGCTGGCACCGTAACCAGTGTGCTACAAGCACCAAGCCATGATGCTTAAATTCTTAAATCTTATTATCTTTCTCTATATATATCACATATACACACATACATCCATATACATATACACCAGGCCTTCGTATATGCTGTTCTCTCTGCCTAAATACTCTTACAAACTTCTTTTCCTGGGTGGTGCCTGTGACTCAAAGGAGTAGGGCGCTGGCCCCATATATTGGAGGTGGCCGGTTCAAATCTAGCCCCGGCAAAAAAAAAAAAACCCACAAAAAACCTGAAAATTTCTTTTCCTGCCTATTACCTATAACTCAAAATTCCAGATGAGTTTAGAAGTTATTCCTGGAACATCTTCCTTGACAAACTCACACCCCTATTCTGGGTTGAGGGCTTGTACTAGGTGCTTCCATAGCTCCTATCAAAGCAGTGTACTGAACCGAAGGGGGTCATGGGAACCCCTAAATTTACAGCTAGATAGAGTTAGGGATTCTCGGAATTTGTGGCAGCATCGGGATTGGGGGAAGTTTTTGGAAGGACTGAGTCCTTGTGAGGACTATACTAACTTCAGGTGATTAGTGTAGGAACTGAATTACATGGCAGCACAGTCAGTGTTCAAAAAATACATATCTTTACATAAAAATTTGTACACAAATATTTATAACAGCATTATTCATGATCACTAAAAGTAGAAATAACCCAAATGTTCATTAACTGATGAATGGAAAAACAAAGTATACAATAGATTGTTTTTTTAGCAATTAAAATGAAGTGCTAATACATGTTACAACACAGATAAATCTTAAAAACACAATGCTTAATGAAAGAAAGCCATACACTAAAGACCATATATTGTATGATTCCATTTAGACGAAATGTCCAAAATAGTTAAGTCCAAAAAGGTAGAAAGTAGATGAGTGGTTGCCAGAGACAGGGAAGGAGGAATTAAGAAGTATGTGGTTCTTTCTCCGGGGTAGGGTGATATAAATATTTAGGAATTAGGTACTGGTGATAATTGCACAATACTGTTAATATACTAAAAGCCATTAAGTTAAGTTATTTATTTTTTATTGTTTGGGATTCACTGAAGGCACAAAGAATTAGGTTACATTGATTGCTTTGTTAGGTAAAGTCCCTCTTATATTTGTGGCCCACCCCTAAGAGGTGTACCATACATTGCTATCCCTCAACCCCCTCTCTCCTCCTCTCTCCCCACTCTCTCATACCCCCACCATGTATTCGGTCATCTTAAAAGTCACTAAATTATATACTTTATTTTCTTTATTTTTTAGAGACAGGGTCCCTTCTATTTATTACTATTTATTACTGTACTCTGTTTAGAGTACAGTAGTGTGATCATAGGTCACTGCAACCTCAAACTACTGGGCTCAAAGGATCCTCTTGCCTCAGCCTCCCAAGTAGCTGGCACTACAGGTGTGCACCATTATGCCCAGCTAACTTCTTAATTTTTTTGCAGAGACAGGGTCTCATTATGTTGCTCAGGCTATTCTAGAACTCCTAGCCTCCAGTGATCCTCTTCCCTTGGCCTCCCAAAGTGTTAGGATCAGGTGTAAGCTACTGTGCTGGGCTTAAAAAGTGTACAGTTTAATATGGTGAACTTCATGTCAAAAGAAACCCAGCAATCTAATTTATATCAATACCAATGTAAATTCAGAAGTATACCAAAATGTTGCTCCAGTATAGCTCCACTCTCTCTCGCCTTTATAGGAGTATCATGCAAATTACATCTTCATATATTATAAACCCATCAATGCAGTTTTATAATTACTGTTTTATTTATAAGAGTTACAAATAAACATACATTTATACTGACTTTTACATTTATCCAGTTACCTTTACTGGTGCTATCCAGTTACCTTTACTGGTGCTATTTCTTTGTATGGATTCAAACTATTGATTAATGTCCTCTAATAGTTATCTGAAGACACCAGAGTGCTGTGGTGTCATTGTAGCTCACTGCAACCTCAAACTCTTGGGGTCAAGTGAGCCTCCTGCCTCAGTCTTCTCAGTAGATGGGACTACAGGTGCATGGGATGCCCAGCTAATTTTCCTATTTTTAGTAGAGATGAGGTCTCACTCTTGGTCAGGTTGGTCTTGAACTCCTAAGCTTAAGCAATCCATCTGCCTTGGCCTCACAGAATGCTAGGATTATAGGTGTTAGCCACCACACCAAACCTTCTTTAGTATAGAGTCTCACTATGTCACCCACTCATGACAAATTTTCTCAGTTTTTGTTGATTTTGGAATGCCTAAATCTCTCCTTCATTTTTGAAGGACAGTTTTGCTGGATGCAGAATTCTTGGTTGACAGTCTTTCTTGTAGCATTTTTAAGCATGTCATCTCAGCCTCATGGTTTTTCTTTTTGAGACAGAGCCTCAAGCTGTCCCCCTGGGTAGAGTGCCGTGGCATTACAGCTCACAGCAACCTCCAACTCCTGAGCTCAAGCAAGTCTTCTGCCTCCGCCTCCCAAGTAGCTGGGACCACAGGCGCCCGCCACAATGCCCGGCCATTTTTTTTTTTTTTTTTTGGTTGCAGCCGGCATTGTTGTTTGGCAGGTCCAGGCTGGGGATTTGAACCCGCCACCTTAGGTGTACGTGGCTGGCGCCTTAGCCGGTTGAGCTATAGGCGCCGAGCCAGCCTCATGGTTTTTCATGAGAAGTCAGTTCTTAATAGGATTTATTGTTTTCCTGCTGCTTTTAAGATCTCTTTATGTCTCTGGCTTTCAATTGTTTGACTATGATGTGTTTAGGTGTTCATTACTTTGAATCTATTCTACCTGGAGTTTGTTGAGATTCTTCAATGTGCAGATAAAAGGTTTTTATCAAATTTGGGGAGATTCAGGCCATTATTTCTTCAAATACTCTTTCTGCTTCTTTCTCTCTTCTCTTTCTGGAACTCCCATTATGTGGTATATTTGATAATGTCCCACATGTGTCTTAGCTCTCTTCATTTTTAATTCATTTTATTCCTCAGATAGGGTAATCTCAATTGATGTGTCTTCAAGCTTGCTGATTCTTTTAGGCCAATTCTATTTCAGTTATTAAACTTTTCAACTTCTGAATTTCTATTTAAAAAATAATTTCTATCTCTTTATTAGATGTTCTCTTTGTGGTAAAACACTTTCATATTTCCTTTCTTTCTTTTTTGAATGGTGACTTAATTAATTAACTAATTTATTTATTTTTTGAGACAGAGTCTTACTTTCTTGCCCTGGGTGGAGTGCAGTGGTGTCACAGCTCATACCAACCTGAAACTCTTGGGCACAAGTGATCCCCCAGCCTCAGCCTTCTGAGTAGTTGGGACTATAGGCAACCACCACAAAGCTCGGCTTTTTTTTTTTTTTTTTTTTTAGAGACAGGGTCTTGCACTTGTTCAGGATTGGCTTGAATTCATTAGCTCAAGTTATCTACCCCCTTGTGTGCCACTATGCCTGGCTGTTTTCATATTTTCCTTTAATTCTTTACATGTGGTTCCTTTTTTTTTGAGACAGAGTCTCACTGTACTGCCCAGGGTACAGTGCTGGGGTGTCACAGCTCACAGCAACCTCAAACTCTTATGCTTAAGTGATTCTCTTGCTTCAGCTTCTCAAGTAGTTGGGACTACATGTGCCCACCACAATGCCTGGCTATTTTTTGTTTGCAGTTGTCACTGTTGTTTAGTAGGCCCAGGCTGAATTGAACCAGCCTTGGTGTATGTGGCCGGTGCCCGACTCACTGAGCTATGGGCGCCAAGCCAGGCTCCTTTATTTTTTATAACATACTTATAATAGCTCATTTCAGCTTGCTGTCTATTAAGTCTAATGTCTAGTCTTTTTCAGGGATAGTTTCTATTTACCACTCTTATTTTTCCTGTGTATAGGCCATGCTTTCCTGTTTCATTGTATGTCTTGTCATTTTTAGTTGAAAACTAGAAATTTTAAATAATATAATGTGACAACTATGTTAATCAGATTCCTCTCTTCCCCAGGATTTGTATAGGTACTGTTTATTAACTTTCCTAAAATAGTTCTGTAAAGTCCATATCCTTTGCTGTGTGTGGCCTTGGAAGTTTCTGTTGAACTATTTTAGTAGTCAGTTAATGGTTAGAACATGGTTTCATTAAAGGTCTTGAATCAATAAGCTGCTCATCCTTTGCTGAGGGGATTTCCGTGTGTATTGACAAATATCATCAATGCTCCAGCAGGCAATTTACAACTCTGCCTTGGCCCCCACTTCCTGCTTGCAGAGAGCCCTAAAATCAGCTAGAAGTGAAAGATTAAGACCTTCATAGTTAGCTGGCGTAGTGCTCTAGGAGGGTGAGGCAGGTGGATTGCTTGAGCTTAGGAGTTCCAGACCAACCTGAGCAAGAGTGAGACCCTATCTCTACTAAAAATTAAAAACTGAGACAAGAAGATTGCTTCTGTACAAGAGTTTGAGGTTGCTGTAAGCTATGACAAAAAAAAAAAAAAAAAGATCTTCACAATTCTTTCTCTGGGCACCTGGATAGCCCAGAACATGTGTGGTCTTCTACATTCCAAGAAATACGTTGAAGCTTTACAAACACTCCTATGGACATTCCCTTCCCTAGGTTTTCTTTTCTTTCTTTCTTTCTTTTTTTTTAATCAGCCCTTTGTTCCCTGCAGTGGTTAAACAATTGCTGTTTTTAAAAATATCCTGGGGACAGAATAGAGCAATCTCTCAGTGTGGTCAGGTAAAAATAAGCCCTGAAAATGAAAAATTTTTTTTGGAGAGCTGCCAGACAGCTCAACTAGTAACAATTTTTTGGGCATGAGGCTTTAAGGTGTACCGCAGTACCAAACCTCAGCCCTCTCAATTGATTGCTACTGTGGTATTTTTCACTGTTACCAGAATTGTGAGGTTACTAGCTTTCCAGGCTGCCAGGGGTAGGGGGATGGATTTAATACAATTTCAACTGCCACAAACTTTGCTATTCTTACCAAAATTTAGGCAATTTTCTTTAATAAATGCTCCTTGAATTGTTGTAAGCTTTAGTTAATTTCCAGAGTTCTGAAAAAGTTGATTTGATATTTTTTGCCAGTGTTCTTATTGCTTTTATGGAGGAGCACATTTCTGGGGGTCCTTACTTTGACATTTCAAAAGTTAAACTCAATAGGTCACAATTTCATTCTTAGTTTTGCCACTAACTTGGGCAAGTCATTTAATCATTATAAGCTTGCTTAAGCAGAAAAATAATACAACCCATAATTTAGATTGTAATAATTAAATAAGACAATGAAATGATACCTGGAAATCAACTGGAATGATAAGCCCTAAATAACACATGTTTTCAGGACAGGAAATTAGATACTGTTTTGGTTTAAAAAAAAATGTACACAGGACAGAAGACACACTAATTTAACACAATAGTTTACTCAAGAAATTGACATTCTTGAATTTCTGCTAAGGCTGTTAGTCATAAAAAGTACTCAGGAATTACTACCCTGTTTAATTGCTTTGGTAGGTACATCATTCAGGCTAAAGACTACACATAAGGCAAGTTCACATTTGCTGAAATAAAATTCAGGGGAAGGATGAATAGCAATGCTGGGAACCTTGGAACTGACAGTGTTTTACTCATATAATGAAATCACAAAACGTTTTATTATATGTATAACAAGTGAAAAAAAAGATCATTAACCTTTAAATTTAATTTTCTTTTCTCTTATATCCTATTGGCTGCTCCACCTATCCCTATTTAAAAGAAAACTATTACTAGCTGTTTGTAAGCAGGACTGTAGTATAGAAGCCATATCTCATTTTACAGATGATTAAATCATATCCAGCATTGCCCTCTCATAGCTTATTCTCTCAGCTTTTGCTCCCTAAACCAATTTGGTCTAATCTCATAAAGACATTAAATATAAAACCAGCAGTGAATCTCTATTTTAAAATTTGCTTTATTGATAAATACAACATGCTACTAGAATTTGTCCTATGATTCTGTCAATCCTGAAACATTAAATTTAAGTAAAATGTACTAACTGCATTTATATTACACACTATGAAAAATTTCAATTGAATTTAAGCATGTGCTTTGGATCTAAAACAAATTAAAAGAGTATGCCAAAGAAATTAGAGTAAAACCAAAGTAGATCAGGTAAGAGCTAAAATGGAATTTAAATTACAATGTTTATATTTTCTATTCCATTTCAATTAGGGTCTCATAAGAAACCCCCAGGGAGGAATTCAATAGAACATATGTAGGTATTGAATACTTATTGTTTTTTCTCTGATTGATCTGACAGAAGAAACCCATTTATTTCACCTGAATGAATAATCTCCATGATTTGTATGTGGAACTGAGCTGGATTAAAGTTGATTCTGGTAAAGAGAATAAAAGTCAAACAAATTTGGCAGATCAAATAATTTTTGTGGGCAGAAAAAGTACTGTGGAATTATTTGTAAAGTATTTTGATGAAAAGTCTGAATAATAATGATCCTACAGACTTATTAAAAAGGTTAATCTATGGAAAATGATCGAGAAACAAGCAATGCAGCAAATAGCAGCTATCAATCATGGAAACCTCCTGACCAAAGGTATCATAAAATCAGGAAATTCAGAGCTAGAAGGAATCTTAGGAATAGTCCATTCTAATCTCCCCAAATTAGGGTTCAGAGAATACTTTGGCCCAGAAAGACTGAATCCAAGGATACAAAGTAACTACCAGTGCTATAACTAAAACCGGGTTTTCAATTACATATTTCAAAACTATTCCTACCGTATCATGCTAACTTCTCTGAACACCCTTCATTGAATGAGGAAAATGAACAGCATTCCCAAAAATACCTACAGAAAACATTTGGATTTATAACAGAGTAAGACTTAATTACAATTTTGTAAGCATAGTGATAGGGAGTTTAGGAGGAACTTTCATGGGAGGTCAAAAAAAATACACAAAAAGGCTGGGTGTCGTGGCTCATGCCTGTAATCCTAGCACTCTGGGAGTGCACAGGTTCAAGACCAGCCTGAGCCAGAGTGAGACCTTGTCTGCAAAAATAGCTGGGCATTGTAGTGGGTGCCTGTAGTCCCAGCTACTCAGGAGGCTGAGACAAGAGAATCACGGGAGCCTAAGAGTTTGAGGTTGCTGTAAGCTGTGATGCCACAGCTGTGACAGCACTCTATCCAGGACGACATAGTAAGACTCAGTCTTAAAACGCACGCGCACGCACACACACACACACACATGCATGCATGCACAAAGAGAAAGATGCCATCTTTGGGTTCCTCTTGTTCACAGGAGTGACTCCCTTGGGTTCTGTTCACCATAAAACTAATGCTCTCCCATAGTAGCCATTCCTCTCATAAATGTTCAAGGAGTACCCCACTCTGAGCTCATTCTCCTTAAAGAAACATTCTAATTTCTTTGTTTCAAGAACAAAAGGATTCCCTGCATCCACAACTTCAGGCTCTTATCCTATCTCCAAGGAAACTCAGCTCCTCTCAGACATCAAAATGAGGACTTATATTTGTCTTACTTATTTGCACAGTCCAGAAAATGTGTGCCACCACCTTCTCAGAAAGGAATCTGTGGAATTAGTCACAATAAATAAATTCCCTGGGGGTATAGCAAAGATTCCATTATATGATCTCCAGGTCTGTCAAAATAGTTTTTCTTTTTCAATAGTTCATATCCCAATATGAAACAACCTTAAATCATTTCTCTAATAGACTGTACTCCCTGAACAATTTACGTAAGTACAGCAATTTTCTGATAGTAAATCAAATTCTAAACTTTTCAGTCACACATCTGTTGTTTTAAAAGAGAGAGAGTGTATCAGTACTTAGAGCTGAAGTTCTGGATTAAGACTCAAATTCAGGCCCTCCCATTACTGGTAGTGAGATTATGGGCCAGTTAATTAACCTCTGTGTACCTCTGTTTCCTCTGTAAATGCAGAATGGCCTCCTAGAACTATGTGGATTTAGAGCAAAAATGTTATATAAAGCACTAAGGACAAATGCCTGGCACAGAGTAAGAAGTTGATAAATGTCACATATTATTAATGATATATTGCTATTTCAATAGATGTACTTTTACTTTAAGCTAAGGAAACAAACATTGAGCAGCATGGTTAGCATAGTGGTAACATGTCTACAGTCCTATCTACTTCAGAGGAGGGATGCGGAATCATTTGTGCCCAGGAGTTCAAGGCCAGCCTGGGCAACAGAGTGAAACCCTATCTCTTAAAAAAAGGAAAAGAAAAGGAAAAGGAAAGGAAGGGGAGGGGAGGAGAGGGAGAGAGAGAGAAAGGAAGGAGAAAGAGAAAGAGAGGGAAAGGAAGGAAAAGGGCAAAGAGTCTAAAAGATTCCATCTTCCTCTTTACTTTATTATTCTCTCATAGCACCTTTGAGTTCCATACTTACTTGGACTTAGGTGAAAAAATCATAATTTGTGTTTAATTTATATAGATCTAATTTTTTTAATCATTACTATTTTACTACATAACATATTAATGAATATGCCAGATTGCATTTTCTCAAATGGCATATGAGGCACAGTTCTCTCTGATTCCCTGGAAAACCTCAGTATCATCTGTCCTTTGGAGGATTCAGTTTCTTATGACAAGTGTGATACTGTCCATGAGGATACCAATGGTGCTTAGTAGTAAAGAACATTTTGCTAAGTTGTTCTCTAATGGGTCCTTGTTCAAGCTGTTCACTGTTTTCTGCTAATCTGGTTTTCAGTACTTGATCATGTGTTTCTTCATTATTATGCACAGGATCTGGCAGAGGAATAGATTTTGTGTGTTCATATGGAACGTCCACAGAAGGGTGGTAGCACACTATTTTCCTGCCATCGGACGTCAAAGCAAGCTCTACTTTGCAATTACAGTCATCTGGTAGAGAAGAATATGTAGATTTATGATAAACACAATATAAAGCTCCATTTTGGATTGGACATAAACGTTTCAAGATACTTCTCTTTCATATCACCCATTTTACTGCAGCTCCAGCCATGGTATGTCAAGATACTTATGAAAAAAGATGTTTTAAAGAAACACTGCTTTTAAAATCTGCTTCTAGGAAAAATCAATCTTCATCCCTTGACAGTGCCTTACTGTGAGCCCGCCATCTTGTTTCAGATCTAATTATTTTTAAGTGAATTAGAACTATAAAAATTTAGAGCAGAACAAGTATGAGGAAAGTAAGTTTAACACAAGTGTTTATTCTGTGCCATTAGTATGGTCCCTTAATTACAAAGAGTATTTAAGAGTGGAGAGCTTTGGAGAAAGACAAAAGTTATGATTCTGACAGCTGTTCTTCCATTTAATCTTTAAGAGGAGCTTTGTGTTCTCAATGTAGTTAACTTTGGCTTCAGATTAAAAATGTAAATGTAACTCTCTTAATTTTCAGCATTAGAAAATACTATTGAAGCTTTTGCAGAAATATTTAAAATCAGTCCATCATTAATTAATTTGTCATAGCTGTGATCTCCTAAGCAAAGAGATAATAGTCTGGGCAACCATACATTACAGAAGGTCTCCAGTGAATTTGAGAAGCCTAGCAACCTGCCGTGAGATATGCCTGACTTTTCTGTCCAAGTGTGGCAAGCACTATGAGCTACATCAAACTTTCATTTATCTAGCAAATACTGAGCCTATAATCTGTGTAATACTGTGGGATGTATGAAGAATATACAGTAGACATGATTCCTATATTTCAAGAATTGTGTGACCTTGTGGGACAAGAACTCTGGAGATAAGCACTCTCCCCACAGGCACACTATTCATCTAACTTTTTTTTTTTTTTGAGACAGTTTTGCTCAGTCATCCTGGGTGGAGTACTATGGCATTATAGCTCACAGCAACCTTAAACTCTTGGGCTTAAGCAATCCTCTTGCCTCAGCCTCTCAAATAGCTGGGACTACAGGGGTCTACCACAATGCCTGGCTATTTTTAGAGATGAGGTCTCACACTTCCTCAGGGTGGTCCTAAACTCATGAGCTCAAGCAATCTACCTGCCTTAGCCTCCCAGAGTGTTGGATTGCAGGTGTGAACCACTGCACCTGGCCCATTCATGTAATCTTGAACAAAAAACTTCACTTCTTTAGGTCTACTGCCCCATTTTATAAACAGAGTGTTTCTTAAAAGTTTCCTGATAACCCTTCATAACTGTTTAATTAGCTTTATGACATATAATTTAGATATAATAAAATTCACCATTTAAAAATGTACATTTCAGGCTCAGTGCCTGTGGCTCAAATGGCTAAGGCGCCAGCCACATACACCAGAGCTGGTGGGTTTGAATCCAGCCTAGGCCCGCCAAACAACAATGACGGCTGCAACCAAAAAATAGCTGGGCATTGTGGTGGGCACCTGTAGTCCCAGTTACTTGGGAGGCTGAGGCAAGAGAATCGCTTAAGTCCAGGAGTTGGAGGTTGCTGTGAGCTGTGATGCCACAGCATTCTACCCAGGGGAACAACTTGAGGCTCTGTCTCAAAAAAAAAGTACAATTCAATGATTTCTGACAATTGTATGCAGTCATCTCAATCATGATATAAAATATGTGCATCACCATAATACAGCTCCCCATACTCCTTTGCAGTTAATCCTCTTCCTTAAGCTCCCAAGACAGGTCTGTTTTCTATCACCAAGGATGGCCCCCTAACCAAATGCAAACTTCATAGAAAAAAAATCCCTTCATTAAAAGGATTTGTTCTTACTTGGCCATTGTAGCAGGCACCTGTAGTCCCAGCCACTTAGGAGGCTGAGACAAGAAAATCAGATCTTCCTGCCTCAGCCTCCTGAGTAACCTGAGCCAGGAAGATCACCATCCTTGGTCTACTTAAATCTTTTTTTTAATTTTTGAGATAGAGTCTCACTCTGTCACCGTGGGTAGAATGCCATGGCTATCATAGCTCATAGCAACCTCAAACTCCTAGGTTTGAGGAAGTTGGGACTATAGGCACCTGCCACAATGCCTAGCTAGTTTTTTTTTTTTTGCAGTTTTTGATGGGGCTGGGTTTGAACCCGCCACCTCCGGCATATGGGGCCGTCGCCCTACTCCTTTGAGCCACAGGCGCTGTCTATAGTTTTTGTTTTTTTTTTAAAGTAGAAATGGAGTCTTATTCTTGCTCAGGCTGGTCTCCAATTCCTGAGCTCAAGCAATCTGCCTGCCTTGGCCTCCCAGAGTGCTGGGATTACAGGTAGGAGCCACCATGCCCTGCGTTGGTCTACTTAAATCTTTTGCCATTAAAAAAAAAAAAAAACAAGTTGTCTTATTATTGAATTTCAGAGTTCTTTGTATATTTTAAATATAAGTTCATTATGTGAGACATGTGTTTTACAAAGATTTGCCTTTACAAAATTTTCTGCTTCTAAATTTTCTTAACAATAGCTTTTCTTTTCTTTTTTCTTTTCTTTTTTTTTTTTTTTTAAAGAGATAAGAGTTTGACTTTGTCACCCTTGGTAGAGTGCCACGCCAGTAGTTCACAACAACCTCAAACTCCTGAGCTCAAGCAATCCTCTTGCTTCAACCTCCCAAATAGCAAGGACTATAGGTGCCTGCTACAACATCTGGCTATTCTTTTTTTTAATAGATGGGGGTCTCACTCTTGCTCAGGCTGGTCTCAAACGCCTAAGCTCAAGGCAATCCACCAGCCTCAGGCTCCAAAGTGCTAGAATTATAGACATGAGTCACCATGCCTGCCCTTAACAACGGCTTTTATTTTATTTTATTTTTTTTGAGACAGAGCCTCAAGCTGTCACCCTGGGTAGAGTGTCATGGCATCACAGCTCACAGCAACCTCCAACTCCTGGGCTTAAGTGATTCTCTTGCCTCAGCCTCTCAAGTAGCTGGAACTACAGGTGCCCACCACAATGCTTGGCTATTTTTTGGTTGTAGTTTGGCAGGCCTGGGCTGGATTTGAACCCTCTAGCTCTGGTATATGTGGCTGGCGCCTTAGCTGCTTGAGCTACAGGCACCTAGCCATCAATGGCATTTAAAAATCTTTCTTTTTAAGAGTCAGGGTCTTATTCTGCCACCTATGCTGGAGTACAGTGGCACGACCATAGTTCACTGCAGCCTCCAATTCTTGGGCTTAAGTGATACTCCCACCTCAGCTTCCTGGATAAATGTTTTAAATTTTGACAGAGCCCAATTTACCAATTTCTTATCCTGCCTTCTGTGGTTACTTAGTGACAAGGGAGAAGATCACACTACCTTAATCCAGACTAACTTTAGGCAATCAGATGTGACATGAGAGAAGACTCCAGAATAATAAACATTATTTCTAAAGCTGTCTATGCCCAATGGCTCATGGAAGAAGACTACCAAGACTTCCTGAGAAGACAGCTACACATATTATCTCAACTATTTGTAGGAAAGAAGTATAGTAAGAATAGTTCTCCATTCTTCATCTAGACAAAACTCAGTACCTAAACCAAATGCTTAGAAAATAGCAATTGTCTGTAGTCCCAGCTACTCAGGAGGCTGAGGCAAGAGAATCGCCTAAGCCCGAGAGTTGGAGGTTGCTGTGAGCTGTGACGTCACAGCACTCTACCAAGGGCGATAAAGTGAGACTCTGTCTCTACCAAAAAAAAAAAAAAAAAAAAAAAAAAAGAAAGAAAATAGCAATTGTATTGCTTTTGAGCAGATCAGTCAATTGCAAAGTCTATTCAGTATCTGAATAAAGAGATTATGTATAAAAATAAACAGAAGACAAATACATCTGTTGAGAGAGAGGTTACTGTATCTGTTAAGACAGAGAGGGTTAAGTATCACAACAGAAAGTCACAGGTCAAACAACCAAGGTTGGGGCTGGGCGTGGTGGTTCATGCCTGTAATCCTAGCACTTTGGGAGGCTGAGGCAGGTGGATGGCCGGAGCTCAGGAGTTTGACACCAGCCTGTGCAAGAGTGAGACCCTATCTCTAAAAGAAAATAGCTGGCCATTGTGGGGACATCTGTAGTCCCAACTACTTGCGAGGCTAAGGCAAGAGAATTGCTTGAGCCCAAGTTTGAGGTTGCTTTGAGCTAAGATGCCATGCCACTCTACCAAGGGTAACAAAGTAAGACTCTGTCTAAAAAAAATAAAAATAACCAAAAGTTATTACAATGTACAATAAAACCAAAGCTTGTTACTAACATACAGAACATCATCAATGAGTTAAGTTTGTTTCCTAGCTGCTTTCTCTTCTCACTCCACATTCTTTCTAGTCAATCTCAGCTGAGTTCACAGATTCATTTACTACCTACGGGCTGATGACTCACCAATTTATCTCCAGTTAAGACATCTCTTTTAAGCTACAGATTCCTACTTACTACTTAATATTTCCACTTAGATGCCTCACAGGCATTTCAGGCTCAAGGGCACAAAAAGGAACTTATCTTCTCAAACCTTCCAGTATCTTTCTCTCTCTTTTTTTTTTTTTTTTTTGAGACGGAGCCTCAAGCTGTCCCCCTGGGTAGAGTGCCATGGCATCATGCTCACAGAAACCTCCAACTCCTGGGCTCAAGCGAGTCTCCTGCCTCAGCCTCCCAAGTAGCTGGGACTACAGGCGCCCGCCACAACGCCTGGCCATTTTTTGGTTGCAGCCGTCATTGTTGTTTGGCGGGCCCGGGCTGGGGATTTGAACCCGCCACCTTAGGTGTATGTGGC
>CAUYTI010018829.1:0-33948 GCA_963575145.1 Galago senegalensis | reverse complement strand
AAGTAAAATAAAAAAAGAAAAGAAAAGTGCAACTTGAACCACTTCACTCAGCAAGCTGAACACTATAAATAGGTGAAGCCCTTGTTTGCTGAGACTGTCTAGGGCTTAATTCACCAATCCTTGGGCAAGAACAGCATCTCTAACTAAGCCCCTCTGGTGGGGGTTGTATGGCTTTCTCAGGTCTCCTAGATTCTCCAGAAGCAATAGTCTGAAAGCCTGCCCATTTCACTCTCCTTGGCTTTCACTCTGTCCACTTCAACCAAGAACAACTGAGCTCCAGACGGCCAAGTCCCGGGTCAAAGAAGGGGGAAATAAACACTCTCTTGCCAGGTCAGGATATTCATCCTAACACCTAAGTTCGTAAAAATTCCATAACAGATAAAGCAAGCTCACCATCTGGCGTGGTTGACACAATAGTGCTTCCGCAAGTTTGCCTCTTGCCTCCTATATCTTCCTAGAGACGGGTCCTTTCAGACTGGAAATGACAAAGTGCTTGTGAGCCTGGATATTTACCTGACCTATTAGCCCTGTTCAGGAAGGAAATGGAGACCTCTGAGGAAAGCACGTGAGAAGAGCTAACAGTTCACCATTCGTTACTTTTTAAAAGTCCATTTTACTACTTAGCTTAAAGAGATAACATAGGTCCAAGATGTAATAAGAAAGCATCTGGCCTAAATTGATCGTGGATTAAAGCCCTTAGTTTTCGCCCTTACTTCCAACTCCAAAGGACTATACAGTGTGAATGTCCTTTGAATATTGCTTTTCATTGAAATGTGTTCTCACTTCAGCTTTTGGAATTAGGCAATTTTAGATTTCAACACCAAAGTCAGCAGTTTTTGATCATTACTCACATTAAAAATTATCTCATGGACTGAGCTCCATGAAACTCTTTTCTTAGCTCTTTTATATATTCTTATTACATGTTATAATTAGCTCTAGACCATAGAAGCAACACCTTTTTATTTATGCATTCCCAGAGTTTACTCGTGCTTATCTTATAGTAGCTACATAAATATATTCCTTAAATGAATAAATTTAGTTCTTTTTTCCCTTTTTTACACAAAGCAGTATTTGATATGGATGATAAGGAGAAGAATATTTACAAAGGCACAATATGATTTCCATATTGCTTCAGTAATTAGAACCTAATCTAGAGCCAGGCATGGTAGGGCACACCTGTAGTGCTAGCTACTTGGGAGGCCAAGACAGGAGGACTGCTTGAGCCAGGAGTTTGAGACTAGCCTGGCTAACATAGGAAGACTCCATCTCTAAAAAGACAATCTAAACAAACAAACAAATAAAAACCAATAAACCCCAGTCTATTCCAGTGTAAATAAAAACCATTATTTTTCCGATGTTCTCCTAATATGTAACAAAAGAGATATAAGGGAGGAGACAGATGATGAGACCACATCTATGCATTCTGTACAACTGGCACAGCAGAGAATACAGAACAAAACACTCCAAGGCCAGGACAGTGAAGGGGCTAGAAGGCTTCACCTTCTGCGAGCTCCATCACTTCACAGTTTTCCTCCTCCCCCAGCCAATAATGAAGACACTCCTTTCTTCTATTCTGAGAGAGACACTAACACACAATCCCAGGCCCACTTGGTTCATCCTTTACTCACATGCCAAATACAAACCTACAGTGAAAAAGCAAGCTGGCCCCTGAGCTCATGATTGGCTTAGGTTGCCTGTGTGTCATGTCTTCTGCCTTTACTCATCTGTCTAGATGTGTCTAAATGTGATGGCCATGGTATAACCCAAATGCAATCTTCTCTTCTCTCGGCAACAGTCAACGTAGGTGCTCTAATGGCACCTGTGGTGCTGAGTCGGTCAGATAAACCAGGCATGTGAAAGACCAGCTCATCCCCTCGGACTTGAAATTGGGGTTTGTTTGTAAAGCTATTTTTTTCAGTCTACCATTCATTACTTTTTAAAAGTCCATTTTACTACTTAGCTTAAAGAGAAGGACAAATCAAAACTTCCACCCAATTATAATTCCCTTGAGAGTTATTTAAAGTTTCCCATGTCAGCCAGAAACACATATCAATCCTATAAATACTGAGTAATTTATAATATGTCAAGAAATCCATGATCAGATTACACCAATGAAGCCTTTATTGTAACACTATATGCCCAGATAACACCTTGTGTTCTTCCAACACTATGTGCCAATTGCCATGCTAGGCACTTTACAAGCATTTTCCTTTTCGATGAGAAAATACAAAATGTGTCAGCTTAAAAGCCATACCTCCTGGATCTGAAGAAACCTTGAGTGTCCTACCCAAAAGTCCAGAACATAAACTGAATAGTGTTTAAGCTGATTTTGCAAATGCACTTATGTTAGATTTTTCCAGAATGCTTATGTCACATATTGAGAATAAATCAAATCTTCAGCCACATTCACATTCTCAGGCTACTCATGCCCACTTTATCATTGACCTATTCAGTCTCAAAAATTTTACTAGTCTAAGCGTAATCTAATTGTGATTTAGCAATGACAGAATGGAAGAACTCTGAATATCAGGCCCCAAAATGAAATATTTAATGTCATTTCACCAAATCTTACCAATTTTAACTTTACAATTAATGAAGATAAATTGCGTTCTTTCAAAACTTTTCAATTTCTTACAAGGGCATAAGTGAATCTTTCTAAAAGTAGAATATAAACGTCTTAACACAATAACTAAGAAAATAACATAAAGACTATGTTAACCAGTTTGATGAAAATACCACACGGTACTCCATGATTGCATTAATGTACACAGCTATCATTTAATAAAAAAAAAGACTATGTTAACAATAAAAAAACTTTTCAATTTCAAATCAAATGCCACAAATAGATACTCTTAATGTTTACTCATTTTATATATGTAAATGAAACTATCTTTTATCTGCATATTAAGACATTCAGGAAAATATTATCCTAAGAGGGAAATTAGTCAGCCCATTTAAGTTGCAACAATTCCTTTGTTTCCTCAGTGACATCACTTTCCTAACTCTCCTTTCCTCTGCAGTGTCCCCAAGGGAGTCTAGGTCCAGCTCCAAGAGTGAAGTTTGGCCCTTCATGACAGTCCAGTCTACACTGGCTAACTGTAGAAAATGGCAACATAGGGCAGCTTTTCTTGGTGGCCCTGTGGGCAATCAATCCAAAGCCACATCTTTGCAGTAATTTTCAGACTACATGGCAAGGCGTCATCCTATACCTATGATGGTGGCTTGTAGCCAGGCCAGGTGTGTCTGTGTTTAAAAATCACTAGAAAATCACACATTTACTTCCGAAAACTTCAAAAGAGGCTTCAGAAATGTATGAAGCACTCGAAAGGCAATGCTAGCTGTGTTGGCACCGTTAACTGCAGTAGAAAGTAGCAGAACAGACCAGGTAGCAGAGAACTGTGCTATGTGTTCTCGTTGAGAGTCACTACTGGCTAAGCGATTGAGGGCAACTTCTTTTACCACTCTCAGCTCCAATTTCCTCATCTGCAGAATGGGCTCCAAGGTTCTGGCTCTAAAACGTTATTCTGGTTTACAGTGGGCACTCAGAGGTTTGAATAGCATTCTCCTTATTATGAATCAAAAAACCATGAAAGAGGGCAGCACCTGTGGCTCAAAGGAGTAGGGTACTGGCCCCATATGCCAGAGGTGGTGGGTTCAAACCCAGCCCGGGCCAAAAAATGGAAAAAAAAAAAACCCATGAAAGAAAAACCACATGTCATGCTCACTGTGCTTTACTGTGCTAGAAAGGCAGAAAAAGAATCATATTTTTGCCTGGATCCAAGAGCCAATCAGCAACCACAGCTCCTACTTCTTCCTAGTTTCCAGGGGCAAAACCTTACTTTTACCTGTTTTTGTTGACAAGGTGGTCAACAGGGTGGTTTTTCACCTGTGATACTACTTCTCTCTGCCAATTAAATAAGAGATCATAGCTGAGTACAGTGGCTATGGGATCAGGAGGCAGCAGGATCACTCGAAGCCAAAGGTCTGAGACCAGCCTGGAAAGGTCTGAGACCAGCCTGGACAGTATGGTGAGACCCTGTTCTCTACAAAACGTTTTTAAGGAATGATCTAGGCATGGTGGCATGCTCCTGTCATCCCAGCTATTCCAGGAGTTGAGGCAGGAGGATAGCTTGAGTCCAGGGGTTGAAGCTGCAGCGAGTTATGATCTTACCACTGCATCTGGCCTGGGGGCCAGAACAAAAATCCTGTCTCTAGAGAACAAAAAAAAGAAGAGAGACAACAAAATTTAAAGTAATATGACTGTCTCTCCCCTTTTCATTCATTTTGTGATTATGGTAACTCTACCCATTCTAACTGTATATTTTCTCTCAGGAAATATAAATTACATTAGCCCCTTTGTCAAAAAGAAAGTTACTTCACTGTCATTATATAGAAAAGAGTCAAAATGGCCCAAACCCTTAACCTGACATTCAAAGACTTTCAAAGTTTTCTCTCAAGGTGATTCTTCCAACATTGTCTCTCCCGGCCCCCGAGTCGGCACTCCACATCTAGAATTCCAAAGCTGTCTTGCCTACTCCTGCCAACAGGTCTCTGCTGGCCTCACTCCACAGAGGGCCTCACTCCTCTTTGATGCACGATCCGCAGATCTGTCAAAGCTGCTTAAATCCCACCACCCTGAAGCAAGGTTTATTGTCTACTCAAAACCAGAATCATCTCTTCCTCCTCTGAATCCCAAAACACTCGTCTAACTCATCAATTCTGCACATGTCCATCAACAAGTGTTTATTAAGTGTCACGTCTCTGCCCCTTGCCAGGTACTTCACAGAAATAAAACTGTAAAAAATATTAAAGCAACACGGACCCTTGTCTCACATGCAAATAATGCAAACAGCGGTTAAAAAATATTTGGCAGTCAGCCTTCCGCCAAAGTCCACACACTTAACCATTACACATTCTGCCTCCTGGTTTTTAATTCTAATAGTCATTCTGACACATCCTGCAGGCTTCCTCTGGGCCAGGGACAACGCTGCAGGTTTATATAAAACACCCTATTTTGCTTTCCCAAGTTTCTGTGAAAGTAAGTAGTATACATTATTAGCCCTGTTTTACAGACAAGTAAAATGCAACACAGGAACATTAACAAGGCACCCAAGAATTGCATTTGCTTACACAGCCACATGACTATGAGGTACCTTGTGTACTTGTTTGTGCATTTTCCAGAACTCTCTAAGCTTACCAAAAATGATTCCAATAAGACTAAATCATCAGGCAATTGGATTTTCTTTTCAGGTGAAGGAGTAGAAAGGGGAACTCATTGGGAGACTAGATAGGTGAGAAGAAGGGCAAAGTACTCTGACTAGCATTTCCCGTTAAGAACATAATCCTGGAGATGCTTTCTTTTACTCTATCAGAAATATTTCTGTTCCAAACAAAATTAAAATATAATGTTTTGAGACAGAGTCTCACTTTGTCACCCCTGGTAGTGTGCTGTGGCATCATAGCTCACAGCAACCTCAAATTCTTGGGCTCAAGCAATCCTCTTGCCTTACCCTCCCTCCCAAGTTGCTGGGACTACAAGAGCCCACCATAAGGCTGTCTGTTTTATTTAGAGATAGGTCTTACTCTTGCTCAGGCTGGTCTCAAACTCCTAAGATCAAGTAATTGACTGCCTTGGCCTCCCTGAGTGCTAGGATTACAGGCAGGTGCTGCTGTGCCTGAACAAAATGTAATTTTAATATATTTTACACATATTTGAAAACCTTATTTTCATCATACGAGAACTTTAAAAATACATGATGTTGCAACACATGGTACACACGTATAGAAATATCACTGTTCCCATAAATATGTACAGTTATTACATGTCAACTGAATTAAAAGGAAAAAAATATATACATTGCAGACTAAATGTCATAAAATAAGTACAAATGGAATTACATCTTCAAGACATCAGTGGGAACTGGTGAGACCCTACAGCAGTGGTAGCAAAGAAAATAATTTTATGGCTGGGGGTCTCCACAACATGAGGAACTGTATTAAAGGGTCGCGGCACTAGGAAGGTTGGGAACCACTGCCCTATAAAACCACAGCATTTTAGAAGACGTATGCCTGACTTTCTCACCTACCACAGGGTGAAAGGTATACGGTATATTTGTATTTTAGATGAAATTCTAATCTGGGGTTACTGTGAACTTCTAGAGGGTTACACAAAAGACATATGTGGTAAAAATTAAGAAATGATGGTGACCACAGGGATTTTGCAGACACCTAGTAAATTCAACATTGTTTTCTAATACAAGGCTTAGAAATGGTAGGTGCAACGGGTGGTGCCTGTGGCTCAAGGAGTAGGGCGCCTGCCCCATATGCTGGAGGTGGCGGGTTCAAACCCAGCCCCAGCCAAAAACTGCAAACAAACAAACAAAACACAGAAATGGTAGGTCCAATGGGCCCTTTTCCTGGGAAGCCTTTCTCTGTTTCTCAGGGCTGGGGTCGGTGTCCTTGCTCAGGGCACAATGTGCCTCCTACCAGCAACAGAGAAAATATTTAGTAGCTGTGCAAATTCTCTACTAGACTATAAACTCCATGAAGGCAGAGACTGTTTCTGTTCATATTATCTTCATTTATTAAATACATACTTATTGTGATCTCTCAAAAAACCCTGTATGAACTTATGTTTTTAATAATATAGCTTCAAAAGTCCTGAAGCAAGAAAAATGACAGAGCTCTTGAAGAGAGCTTGAAAATTTCACTACACAGAAGGCTTAAATGTTCATTTCCTATTTATTAATTCTTAAGCAGACTTCAAAAATTAGTGAGCTTATGGAAAATTTGAAGACATAATAAACAAACCTATTCTAATATTTAATAAAGGATATTACCCCTTTAATAAAGCATAAACAAGATCATATGCAATTGTCTCAAGCCCTGATCTTAAGGCATTTAACCTGCGAATCAGTAAACAAAAAGATATATTTAAAAAAAAAGTTTGGAACTTCCAAAAAAACTTCAAGATAAGAACCTTTCCACAAAAAATCTACCAAGTCCAGAAATGACTTTTACCCATGTACCAAACATTCAAGGATTAGATGAAATACTTTGGGTAATGAGAATATGGTTATTATTACTATGTTTGCTGCCATTTTCTTCTGTAGAATGGCATATTCCTAATGGAAATATTGGTCATTCATTTGAATTTGTTTCCATACAATTTAGATTAAGATTCTAATATTAAACAAGTATAGACATATATGCATACGAGTGTGTATCTCACACGTAAGCACTAGAACCTGCACTATACCTACTAATGTTTTCAAAATAGAATCAAGTTATAGAAATTCAAAGAAAACAGAAAAGCTGTCTAATTCAGCATCTACTTACAATTTTCCCAGTTACAAACTAGAAGACTAAAAAAACACCAAACCTTACCATCTATAAATTAATTTCAAGAGTGATATCTCATATCTTTGCCTCCATAGGAAAACTGAGCTTTAATTGGAATTTTATCAAACGATTAAAAAAGTACAATGGGATGATTCGTTGAAACCCACAGTATACAAACAAACTCAGCCAGCTTTTACCATCAGAAAATCCAAACAGTGAATTGAACTTCAGCTTCAGTTAATGCAAAGGGGCTATGCTGAAACTGAAGGGCAAGGAAAGGTCGATCTTTCTCGATTTGTTATTTTTATAGAAGTAACTAGAGAAAAGAAACAAGAGCCCCCAATTGTATGTTGGAACAGAAAAAGAGAAATTACTGCATTGCAATTCCTTGAAAACTCTGGAATGCATTATATTAAATTCTGTTGTATGTTATGTGCTTCACAAATCAAAATTTTAATCCAAGTTTGGAGGAATGAGAGGCTTCTTAAAATTCTATTAAGATGATGTATAAAAAAGAGGTCCTCGTTACAATATGCTCCATTTATAGACCTTTGCATTTGGCAAGAAGACTTTTCTTTTTATCTTAAAATAGAGTTCAGGAAATGCTAGTTTAGTTTTCTCTTTGCTTCAACATTTCATGGACATTTTTCAATGCATTATCTCTGAAAGGGTTAGATTACTGACATGACACTATTTCAGATGATTTGGAAGACTTTACTTGTATGAATTCTGCATGTTGGAATTTTTATGTTTTTCTTTAATGCTTAGGAAAAGGCTGTAATGTACACAAGTATATTCTAATTCTTTATATAAACACATCTTACACTGACATCTAATGTGCTTTTAAAAAATGTTCCCCAAAGCTTAGTATTATTTTAAGAAATAATTATTCCTCTTAATCACAGCAGAATCCCTCTCTTCATATAATGGATTTTTACCAATAGAAGGACAAAAATACTTTCAAACAGAAGAGACCTGGGTCCTCACATACCCAAATAAGCAAAGCAAATTTATTGTTTTGTCAATGAAAGCATCGCCACATTTCTCTATACCTGTGTTCCCACAACATCACAAATTCCTATCCATACAAAATCCCAGAGCTACCAAAAACGACATGTAGGGAGCACACTTGCTTTGTCGAGCCAAAATAATAATTAACAAGAGCACACTTCCTCGGTTTGGGGAGGAAACCTTTTAGTATGCTCTTACTTCCTTCAAAAATCCACGTGTATATAAGTACTTAGGTTTTAACCCAAATGAGGAAGGACACATGTTCATAAATACCTGATAAATGACTTATCATACACAACCAAATGGCAGATATCTTTATGACTTTTTTTAAAACAAACATGCTATGCTAGTGTGCTATTTCTCCAAATGCTCAGAAGCATATTTTGTTGAATGGCTGCAAAGGTGTTTTTGGTGCATTGGGTACTATTTATATGCTTATAGTTCTGTAATTAGAACATAAAATATACTATCTCGTTAGTTGTTGGGGGCCCTTCCTCTAATAGTACCAAGGACTAATAACCCACCGGCTGGATTAGACATGTTTGCAAGGCTCATATTGAAGAGTTTCATTCTCATCCCCAAAAGGGCTAGAGCACAACAGTATCTCCTCATAAATTTAGAGATGTCTAAATAATTAATAACTCTGGTGTGACAACACACAAGTAACCAGCCAAACTTACTACCGGATTTAAATAGCAAGCCCAGGAGCTGTTGAATATTGAATATCATTATGATTATGGTGTTTTAACAGACAACCATTAAAAGGCAGTGATTGTTAATCTAATCAAAGGAAAAAATACATATATATATGTATATATTTTAAAAGAATGAAAGATCTAGCACGTTTATGTTTTGGAAAACAAAAACCAAACATCTCTGTTCAATCACCTTGGACACTGTCCCGTACCCTACAATAACAACAAAAGGTGTGAAAGAAAGATCGTTTTGGTTTCTATCAACTTCTGCAGAATCGGCTTTAGAGGCACAATTCACGCACCCATCACCTTTGCTATTACCTACCAACTTAGGAGGTTAGTCTTCTCTGCTGCCACTGCACACTCTACTACAAAGCCAGTCAGCGTCTGTCTTCCCTTGTCTGTGTCACCTAAAGCCTTGTGCTCTACAGGTCCTCTAACATGGTTTAAAGATAGATTTGCACCAGTCACTCTTTGCGCACTTAAGGTGAGACATGCCATCCAGGTGATGCTTTTGTTGCCCGAGTGACACTCTGAGGCAGAGATTCACTTCAGCATGTCAGCTCCCTCAACATGTCAAGAAATAGCAAAGCCAAATCCCAGATGTGGGCTGTTTAATCCCACCGTCGCAAAATAAACCATGTGGTCCCAGTAAACACAACCAGCCATTAGAGCTAAGAGGAGGTGAGAGGAGCCATTTGTTAAAGATGACGACATTCTGAGCGATAATGTTCTTCTCATCGTGTGATTCATTTAGTTTGCTCTAACTACATGGTTATGAGTTTTCCTGAGAGGAAGAACTTCAATATATATATTTACTTAAAGCTTTCAATTTATACTTCCTTTCCTTTTAATTGGTGTCTTGTGATCTAAAATTAGCTAGTGAACACAGTATCTCACTCAAACGCTCTCAGCTGAGTTTTCAATAATTAGACCCACTGTCGCCTGCAGTTGAACAGACATCTGGAGACTTGGCTTTTTATTTCTTCCCTGGTGCTTTCTATTCATATTTAGAGAGTGATTTTTTTATTTGACATATAGTCATATTAATTATTATCCCCCAAGCTGGAGTTAGGTTAATAATTTCATGTAAAAAGTAAAGTTCAAACAGTCTTGCCTGTAACCTTACTGAATAAAGAGCCTACAGGAAAGGAATTCATGAAACCCGAGATGGTCAGAGCTCTGTCATTCACCAATAAGCTGGAAATCACTTACACAAGGAATAAAAGGTCACGTGTCCTCTAAAATCCCGCATTTGCTACAGACATTCCTCTTTCTATTCCTTTGTTTGTGCAGTAACTAGATACAGGTACAATGAGAGTGAACTAGTTTTCCCAGATGAGTGAGGAAAATAAACGCCCTCAAAATGCCCAAAGCCTGATTTTATCTTTTATCTGTCATTCTCTCCCCACTCAGAGGCAGTACTCTCTTTGGAAGAACTGCAAGGATTGAAAATGATCCAGAAAAACTGCAAGGATTGAAAGTGATCCAGAGTTTTAGAATTCACCCTCACCTTGACAACGCTAAAATTACAAGCAGCAGTCAACTCTTACAAGATACCCTTATTGTGTAACATTTACAGGCTGCCAAAAACATGCTAAAACTAATCAGATAACAAAGGTGAAGAGAAAACCTTCACCTGCCATGTAGCGAGCAGTGAATACACTTTTTATTTCCATGACATTTACTGGCAGAGAGGGGTTGGCTTAAGGCAGATGGGACTAACCTTCAATTTGTCATAGCGCTCGCTCAAAGCTGCCACCTGATGATCTCGGTGCCGCCCAACCAGTTTACACAAGGCACAGATTAACTGGTCATCTGTCACGCAGTACATATTCACCTTCTCATCCTCGTGCTCCAAGCACATCAGCCCTCGGATATGTGAGTCTGGAATTGGCTCAATCAGACGATGGCCTGTAAAGGGCTTCTTGTTCGGGTGAGTGGCTTTTAGGCACTCATCGCAGTAGGACACTTCACAAGTGACACAGGTTTTCACAGCATCCTGAGCAGGATCCTGGTCACAAAACTGGCAGAGGACCTTCTCGGCAGAGGTCATGGTGTTGGTGTCAAAGGCCCGCTCCCGGCGGGTCTCACTGGGGGAGTTGGGTCCGCTCACTGACGCTTTCTGGAACCTGTCAATGATGTTCTGCAGGGTGACGTTGCGCTTGAGCCCGTCTAGACCTCGCTGGCTGAGCGTGATGACATGCCGGCAGGTGGGGCACTGGAAGGCGGTGATGGACTCTACAGACTCGTTGGTGGCACAGTGTGACACTAGGATGCGGTGGGCACAGTTGAAGCAGAGGCTGTGTGCACAGGGCAGCAGGAGAGGATCCTCAAAGAGCTCCAGACAAATAGGGCAGGTCAGCTCCGACTCCAGTGTTTCCATCTTCAGGCAAAGCTCTCCTGTGTCATCAGCAAAATCCAAGGAAGCTGATCAGCTATCTGGAAACAGAATGTAAGATTTGATTAGGCACAGGGGGGTCAGCCGTCGGGGGCTGTCAGCTTTGAATGCATCTTAGAATCATTCCAAACACAGGTCATGAAAGGGTAAGTGTGTGTACATTCCAAATAATTCTCTTTCTATGGACTGGGGAAGTGAGAAGAGAAAAAACAAAAACACACCCAGAGCCAGCAAATCAGCTAAATTTCCTCAAAGTTCTGGTCACTGAAAGTTGCAATTTCTTTTTGTAATTTTGTTCTCTAAAAGGCCTCACTCCAATCTGGAAAGTAATTGAAACTATAATTTCCAAAATTTATATCTAATCACAATAATCATATTGTGTCACAGCCAGGTTTCACCTTGCGTGAAAAATTAAAATGTAGAAATGTTCATTAATGAGCTATAGATTCTTTTATAAGTTTGAATTTACGAACTTACATACTAAGGTATGTATGTTTTAAGGACTCTCACTCTGCAAGACTAAGGCAGACTTCAGGGCTGTAGAAAGATAGTTACCATAGAAATGTGCATGATGTGTGTGAAATCAAATGCATGGATTTCAGCAGAAATGATCACATCTATGTACAAGTTGGCATTTTCTGAAATATATTCCTGAGAAAAGGCACTGAGTTTCACAAAGATGCTTGGAATAGAGGCAATATTTTTTGGCATATATCCATTACTCTTCTATCATTTAATGTGGTAGTGGGACATGGGTAGGCAGGGAGAAGCAATGAAAAATATCTGGGGGTCTTTTGGTGGCTGCAGTGAACTTGAGTACCAATTACTAATATTTAGAACAATGATCTAGTTAATTAGAACACAGATTTGAGTTCTAATTCATTTGATAAATTACTTTATGACAATGATAAGGATTAGAAAGCAATTTAAGGAAGCCTGCAAGGACTGCTGAGGGACCCTTCTGGTCTAGAAACTCACACTGTGGGCTTGTTACTATTGCAAGCAACAGGCCAGACTGGCAGGAGGTCCAGTCTCACACTCAGAGCATGTTGGCCTGGGCACAACCTCGGCCGGCTCTGTTGCTCCCCTTCAGGCCACCTTTGGGTGGCCCAGCTGCCTGCTCCCCCCCCCCTCAAGGATAACGACCTTGTTGCTTTTGTGAACTCTCCTCTGCCTTCCCTTCAAAGAGGGTAGGGAAAAGAATCCCACACAAAATGCGGTTCATTAAGGGTGAAGCAGCCTCATGCTCATTAGCAGGCCTGGGAACCAAGCCTCTTTGAACCTTCTCCTTTTCAAGACCATTAGCAGAGGTCTGGAGAACAGTGACAGAGGTATTAGATGCAGCCCACTGCAGCCTGTGGGAGAATAGTGCTGTTCACCCAGTGGCAGAGAGGCTCAAACCACCCTGGGGGGAGGGGATTCTCAGCCACATTTATGGGAAGGTTTCCCATCCAAAGCCATGTTTAGTGATTCTGATCATCTGTCCTCATTTGTATTCACACCTCCACTTACTTAGAAAATTCATGACCGCTAGAATACTCTGACCTTTTCTGAAACAGCCTCCCTCAGAAAGATGATGTGGTACTTTGGTGAAACTCATGCTCATCTTGCTACCTTACTGAATGGGAACTGATCATTAAAAGTTAAAAGTATGTCTTAAGCCTTTTAAAAATTAAAGAGCTACTGGCTTCATAAAAGCCTGATATCATAAAAAAAAAAACTTCAACCAATCTCTAATATTTACCACATAAGAAAAAAGGAGCAGCTGTGAAATAGTCAAGCTTATTCATCTTTTCATAACCTGCATTGGAAACCCTAGGGGTGCTCTTGTAAGAAAGTTATCGTTCCCACTTGGTTTAGTCAGCTCTGCCTATATGTAAATGGCTCAGAAAAAACGAAAGGTTTTCCCAATTAATCATCATTCTGGTTAATCATGGGAAAATTTTAGAATTATCTCTAAGCCAAATTTCTTCTCTCGTCCCATCAGAAGCATCTAAATTAAAGGGAAAATGTAGCCCTTCTGGTTTGCTTTCTTCTCCGGTGAAAGAAGAACACCTACAGATGGATCTCAATTGAAGGATGAGCATCAAATTATGTCTGAAGAGATATGATGGTTGTATTTTAATGCAGGTCCTAGGACTCCGAGTGGTCATGTCAGATTTTTTTAGAGGTGATTCCAGTGGGGACTCCAGTGGAAATGCTGACCTTATGTCCATACACTCAAGAGGTAGTAACTGAGTGCCAGGCACTGAGCTGGTTCAGGAAGCCAAAGTCGCATTCTCATCATCCCATCTCTGTGATCATGGGCCAACCCAGCATCACCTCTTACCTGGGTCATCTAAATGGTCTCTGGGCTTCTGCTCACTCTTACCCTTGCCTCTACAGTCTGCCCTCCACAAGGCAGTGAGCCTGTTAAAACATGACAGAACACGCCTCTCTCCTGTTCTGACCTTCAGGGGCTTCCCATCTCACTGAGAAATTCACCCAGATAAAACCAGCGCCAAACAACACAGACTCGGTGAGCTCGTTTCCTCCCACGCTACCAACTGCTCTCTCTGCTCTGGGCACATGACCTCCTTATGACTTCTCAGACACACCAACCACATCCCATCCCTGGCTCACCCCCACTAGGTCTTTAAAAGTCCCAAGACTCTCTGCTCCACTGTTACCTTCTCTGTAAACCTGCATAAAACCAATTCCCCTACTACCACCATGATCACCACCCATGGAGGCAATCCTGCTTTGCCCTTCCTAGTTCATTTTTCTCCCTCATGGTCATCACTAACGTATTCTATTACTTTGCTTATTGCTTCTCCTCTCCACCCCACTGTCCCCCAAACTAGAATATAAGCTCTGTGAAAGCAGATTTTGCTTTGCTCTTTGAGGGATGTACCACCAGTGCCTAGAACAGCGGTTCTGAACTATATTAAAGGGCCGCAGCATTAGGAAGGTGGAGAACCACTGGCCTAGAACAATGCCCAGCACGTAGGACTCAAACATTCATTGATTCCATTAAACATACTGATGTTGGGGCTGAAACCAAAAAAAGAATAAAACGTAGCTCTTGCCTTTAAAGATCTCTCAATATATATTAGAAGAGGGGTCAGGAAACCTTTTCTATATAGGGCAAACTAATAAACATTCTTGGCTTTGTGAGCCAGAGGGTTTCTGCTGCACCTACCCAACTCCACCACCGTAGTGCAAAAGCCATCATATGCAGTACAGAAAGGAATGAGCGTGGCCACATTCCAACACAACCGTATTTACAAAAACAGCTAACAAGCTGGAATTGGCCTGCAGATCTTATTTTGCTGACCCATGTATCAAAAGACAGACATACATACAGCTAACCAGAATATAAAATGAAAATCACTCTTCAGAGCGGTATGAATAAAATGCTGTGTGGGCAACAATGGCAAGGATGGTGAAGCAAGACTTTTGACAAGCGTGTACAAGTTTCGAGTGCTAACAGGAAATGGTAGGCAAGGGGATTTCAATCTGACATCAATGGAAATAATGTGAGTCGAGTGCTCAGGGGCAATTCATATAAAAGAATGATTTAATAGGAGCTGCTCAGAACTGGATCTTTTGCTTTTACTGCCACAGTGCCCGGCATGGTGCTTTGTACAAGTGCCTACACTCCAAACGGTTAATAGTTATTAAGTGATGACAAAATACCTATAGGTGGTAGGTGAGGCTCAGCCAATTTTCTCAATCTTTTGCCTACATACTGCCCAAAAGGAGGAGTTTGGGTTTGGAGTCTACAGCAGATGCCATATTTTCCACGTTTATCCAGATGTTGCCAAGGATCAGACATCATTTTTGTTAAATTACTCAACAATATCTTACTTATACGCATGCCATTCCCCTCTCTGAAAAACTAGCATGGTTTATTTTCTAGTTTTAAAATAACTTTTTGGAGACATTAAAATGCCATTCATTCTTTCATCAGATATTTAAGTCCTTCTATGTGCTTGGTCCTGGGATAAGTACTGGTAACATCTGCCCCCTGCCTCAGTGGTCTCAATTCATTAGGAGACAGAAAATAGAAACAAACTAATGCAACACAACAAAAGATGCAGCCAAGGACAGACAGGGAATAGTGAACTCTACACTGCGGGGGAAAGGGACAGAGAGAGGCGTCCTGAACGAGGGAAAGTGGGTTTTAAAAGGTGAACAGGGCTTCGCCAAGCAGATAGTGGCGGGTGAGTGGGGTTTTTGTTCAAAAGCTTATCTTTCTTTTGTCTCTTCTTAACCCTCATAATTTAATTTCCACTCAAAAAGAAAAAAAAATGCTTCTTAGCTTTCACTTCAATAGAAGGAAATCACACGTGTGCATATTGTTGTCAGGAAATTCTATAGCTCCACATTTTTATGAATGGGCTAATTGGTCCTTATTCAGAAGAGGATGTGGGTAATCACAGGATCCCCTTCCAACAAACTGGGGAGTGGCAACAATTCACAGCTCACTCCTCTGCCTGTCCATGGTTCACACATACAGAACAGGGCATGGAATAGCGAGCTAAAGGGGTGAGTTGGAGAGGTAGCCCAATAATCTAGGACATTCCACAGCTAGCTGTCTGTCCATGGGTGAGTTTCAACAGATGTTCTCTATAATCCCGCTAGCTCACTGTAATCCCTCTCCTGAGCGATAGAGTATCCAGTGACAAACTGCGGTCAAGGCCTGTATCCTGAGACACACTAGACGTAAGATATCTTTTCAAGAAACTTTTGTATAGATTCAAGACTTATGACGAAGGCACTTATTTAAAATAGAAAATCAATAAATGGATGCTTTGATGGAAAGTAGCAATGTGAAGTTTTCATACCTCCCCTTCTTCCTTTTCCTCCCTCTCTCATTCTCGTGTATCTTAGTCTGTTTTGGGTTGCTACAGCAGAATACTTGAGGCTGAGTAACTGATGAAAGTAAAGAGCTTTATTTAGCTTAGGACCCAGCTTCTGGTGAAAACCACATGCTAGGTCAAAACAGGGAGAAGGTCAAAGGGGAAGCCTGCAGGTAAGAAAACAGAGCACATGGGAGGAGGAACCTCACTGTGTAACAGCCTGTGGCTGGGGAACCAATCCATTCCATGAGAACTAATCCCATCTCCTGAGAGCAAGATCTCAATACTGTAAGTACTCACTGCCATGAGACCTGCACCCAGCCTTTCATGAAGGATCCATCTCTATGACCCAGCAATTTAATTTAAAATTATTTTATGATTTATATTATAAAATATAAATTGTTGCACTAGGACCCTGGCATCAAATTCCAACAGAAGATATGGTAGAAACAAACCAACCTATTCAAACAACAGCTCTGTGAATCACTGAAATTGTACTTTTCTAGTTTTCCGCTCTCTAACCACTGCTGACTTCTTCCTCTTGCTAATCAAAGCCTAAGGATTTTCTAATGATCCAGCCTTCCTTTGAAAAAGCCATCCAGTCTGTTCCTTTGTTTCATGTACTGCCTTTTTGAGAATGACTCCTAGGTTTGCCTCTGAGATGCCATCTCTTTCTGGAATTTCAGTTCAACATTGATAGGTCTTTACTTCACGTACTGTAAGTGCCTCCGGTTCAGAATGCACATCTCAGGGGATTTATCTTCTCCACAGGGCTCCTGGTATTTCCATCCTTTTAATGCTTTTCAGAATTTCTACTCCTCCCTCTTTGGGGGAGGCAGAATAAGGACCCCATAAGTGTCCACATCATACTCCTCAGAACCTGTGAATATTTTGTTATGAGGCAAAGAGGAATGAATGTTGCAGATATAACTGAAGTTGCTAAGCAGCTAACCTTGAAAGGGGAGATTAGCCTGGAGCACTGAGGTTAGACCCAATGGAATCACAAGCCTCCTTAAATGTGGAAGTGGAAGAGTCAGGGTCAGAACGATGACATGTGAGAAATATGTGAAGATGGAGGAAAGGACCACAAGCTAAGGAATGCATCAGCCTCTAGAACAGTGGTTCTCAACCTTCCTAATGTTGCGGCCCTTTAATACAATTTCTGTGGGTCGCAACCCACAGGTTGAGAATCGCTGCTCTAGAAGCTGGAAAAGGCAAATAAAAGGATCCTTCCTTTGTTTCTAGGAAGTCATACTGCCTTGAGGATACCTTGCTTGTAGCCCACTGAGATCTGGGTCAGACATGTGACCTCTACAACTGGAAGATAATAAATTTGTGCTGTTTAAGGCCATCAGGTTTGTGGTAACTTGTTATAGCATCAATAGGGAACTAATAAGCCCTCTATCCCCCAAATCTAAATTAGCCAGGACATACGCATATCAGTCCTTAGTAGCTCTTTGTCTTGGTTTCCTTCCGTCTATTTCCACTGCCTCTGTGTGGATCCAGATCCTCTCTGTTGCATTCCTAGACTCCTACCCCAAACCCTCCTGATTCTCACCTCCAGTCTTTCCTCCTTCTGTTGAATCTGTGTAAAGTGCTTCTGGCACCACATTTTTTCTATAATTCCTCTCAAAAGGCAAAAATCACTAGGCAGCTCTCTGCTGCCCAAAGTAGGAGCCTTGACACCTTGTCTCCTTTACAGATCCTTATCCCAGTTTTTCCCAATCTAGCCCTTCAATTTTACTCCCTCCCAATCACTCATCTCCTATACCAGAGGCCAGAAAATGGGACCATTTGCTGATCTTAGCAATTGCTTTTGCTTTTTGCTTTTCTTCTTAGCACAAACCATTTTTCCTATGTGAGGATTTTTTTTTTTGTTTCATGTTTGTTTTGTTTGTTTTCTGGATTTTTAAGATGAGAATGGAAACTCTCAGAGCCCCAAGGAGCCCTGGCCACTGCTGGATTTGATGACTTCATATGAAACAAAGAGGAATTGTCTAAAAAGATGGCTGTAAATAGTGCGACCGTCTTAACTGTTTACATTTAGCAAAGTAAGCCTTTTAACGGAATGCAAACCAATATAATTATCCTATTCACAAAATAACTAAAATATTTACTTTAAAATGTTATTTCTCAGTCCACAATGGAATCGTTGGTAATAGGACCCAGGTTTAAAGTTATATGATAGATCTTATTCTTTCAATATGGTTGAATTCACTCTGGAGCTGATATGACCACGCATATGCACAAGCCCAAGCAGCAGACATGCAAACACAAATCTCATATGGAGATAACACTCACAGTCTAAATTTGAGACCACTCATGAATGTGTGGTCAAAGCCAAATGACTACTCCCTCACAGCTCTCCATGACAAAAGATGGATACAAGAGGCTTAAGCCTCTGGGGGGTTAAGGAAAGTTAATCAACAAAGGGATGGAGAGCTAGCAGTGAGGGCTGAAGAATGATGGAACCTTGGCACTCAGGGGACAGCTAAGGTGATCTGACTGATCCAGGTGCCTGGGCAGAGGGCCTCTTCCTCCCTCTAGGCTCCCAGGATCTTTATCCTAAGGCAACACTCATCCCAGGAAGAGAATTTTCTCCTAGAAAGGAGGGCTTTCTTTTGTCCGAGGTATAGGATATAAGAGGAAATGAATTGAAGGAGAAAATTCCCAGTGGAAGAGGAAGCACAGTTAGACTTTCTCAGCTGCAGAACTTTAGTTAGAGAAGGGAAATGGGGGAATGCAGGATGGCTGCTCTTATAGATTATTGTTCTAGACCAAGGCCATGGAAGTTAAAGGGGTTCATGTCTTCTGGATTCATTTTTTATGCCCCTTCCTTTGAAGAAAGAGGCAAAAATATTTCTCTGGCAAGTCAATGGAGATAAAACATCTAACCCCCAGCCTATACTATCACAACACTTGCGCCACCATCCTGCTGGGTAGCTCACTTCAGAATTTCTTTTAGTCTCTCCTAAGCTCCTCCACTATGACACATTTAAGATAACCTGTAACTAGGACCCCAGTGAAGATAGCATACACTGCCAGATTTAATCCATGGCCAAATTCTGTGGGTAGGCTTTCTGGTTCAGAATGCCAAGGATACGGAAGTTTAGCCTGTATATTCAAGAACTGACCAGGAATTAGGAGTCTCCAGACCAAATATATTCTATGAATTTAATCATCCCTTAGAATAAGGAGATTCCATTGTCAGCACATCATCCATGATTTTTTATCCCCCAAAAGAGGCATTGACATTATAATCATGGGATAAACCCACCTCTCATTGCTTTCCTACATGTATTCTGTGTTATATCTACATAAAAATAATCATTTTTCTAATTTGGAATATACGAAAAAGAGCATGCATTGTATCCATTAATAATTTTACTTTCAACTCCTCGCTTTGTACAGCTCAGAAAGCCTTCAATATCAAGGAAATCAGTGAGTCAGTAGACCGAGGAATAAACTTGGATACCAACACTGGGTGGCCTGTGATCAATTGTTAATACCAGGTGGCTCGCAGCCACTGCCCGGATGATTCCCAAGGCACTTCCTTTGGTTCTTTTCCAAATAGCCTCTGGACTATAGAGACTAAGCTTATTGTTAAATTTACCAAAACATAACTGAAATGACAAACACACTGTCGAAACTGCACAGTGTTATACAAAGCCGCGTAAAAATGCCTCCAGAAAAGGAAGCTCCTAAAAGTGTTGTAAACAGCAAACAAAATTGAAAATGGTATGAACTGAATTCTTTGAGAGTCCTAAATTTCAGAAACACAATCAAGTCAATTTACTCGATTGCCCACACCTCCCATCCTGTGTTCACCTGGATCATTAAGATTTAGTTAGTTGACTTACTGTCATTTGGACTTTTGTTAG
Organism: Galago senegalensis; assembly: GCA_963575145.1. Classification (NCBI taxonomy): domain Eukaryota; kingdom Metazoa; phylum Chordata; class Mammalia; order Primates; family Galagidae; genus Galago; species Galago senegalensis. Next base: position 13,775 of record CAUYTI010018829.1, on the reverse strand, counting down.
GAGGTTGTCCCTACTATAGAAGTACAGGTGGAATACTTTTTAAAGACTACAGTATGAGAATTCTATCTTGGATCAGTAGAAATCTAGACTTTCAAAGGTTCCCAAAGTACTCAATTGTGAAACACTCAGGAAGTCAACCTGAGTTTGTGAGGCAGAGGCTGAAACGGACTGAACTGAGAAAGCACTTGCTCCCATCTCAAGTAAGCATAATTTCTCAACTTAGAAGATAACCCAACACAAACTCAGTAAAAAATTGCTGCTACACATCCAAGATGAATGCACCACAGAGTATTTTGAAATAACATAATACAAGCGCTTGGCATCTGCATATTCAGTCACGCAGGTTAGTATTTAACTTTGAATTATAAAAACACCAGATAAACATACTACCCAAATGCAACCTTACTGATTAGTCCCCTGGCTGATTTGAGAAGCAGCTGAGTCCATAAAGGCGTAATAAAACAGGGCCATGAAGTGATGGAAAAAGAGAAGGAAATATGATGGAATTCAATGGCATTCTGAAAGGCTGGAAACTGATACCATAATATAGGCTGTGTCTCACCCCAACTCATGGCAGAGAGCAGGACCAGTGCAAACTGCTCTTTAAAGCAATGGTCTAAATAAATAACACATAGAGTAAGAAGAGGCCACAAAAGGTGATCAGTAACATTCCACAGGTACCAAATGTACTCTGAACTGTCACTTTGGTTAGCTTCTTTTAGCACACTCATATTGAGTTGTTTCATCGGTAAGAGAACTAAGTATCTCCACTAACCCAATGGTCGGGTACAAGAGGAACTGATTGGAATCAAAAAATGACAGGCAGATGACCATACAGATGCCAGCCTCAAGTTTTTAAGTAATCAATACAATAGATACTTTGAAAAACCTGGCATTTCTTTTTTATTCTAAAGAGTGCTGAAATTAAAATATTGTACCTGATACCTGAAATGAGAACTAGGGAAGACTATTAATTTCGCCAAACACCCACCTGGTGGGATTCGTGCAAATCAAATTAAACTGTTAAGCAAGCCTTTTCTGTACCTCCACATCTGCCTAGAACATGCTCATTTTTAGTAATTGGATCTCCAGGACATTCTTTAAAATAATCACATACTTGCCTGACCATGCAACCTGATTAATAATGAATGAACATTTCTGAAAAAGAATCACTCCGAAGCATGGCAGATGTCTGTGGGGATATGAAGGTTTTAATGATCAAAATTAAGGGGAAATGGAAGCTGGGTCACACCGTCTGGTTATTTTAATTGAAACCTAGGCTTCCAAATTTACTTAACAGAATGCTTAAACACTCCTTTCTCTAGGATCATTTATACAAGCAGACAAGCATGAAGACAAATGGCAATGCAAAAGAGAGATCCCAATTTTTGAGGAACAACCACCCTCTCCCGCTCTGCCTTCACAGTGCAGAAAATCCCTCAGCAGTCGTGGAAATGCAATTCATTCCATCAAAAGACTGATAAACAGGTTAAAAACAGGAACTAGTACATCAATCTTTAAGAGTTCTCTGAACACCTCTCTAGATTCTGACAAATAGATCACCTTGAATACCCACCAACGGGCTGCACACTAGTTCTTTTTGAAGAAACATCGCCGTAGGCAGAGGATGGGGACCCACGAAATGACAGACAGGCCACGGAGACCAGATGGTGGGTGGCAGGCAGTGCCGGAGCAGTTCTGTGTGTCTGTGAGAGCGTCGACAGTGAAACACAACAGGAAAATAGGCCCAACAATTCCAGGAAGGCCAGCTCCACCTCATCCACTTCGCCAGGGTTGCCCGAGTTGAAGAATCAGCTGCCTTTTCCACGGCCCCCGCTGTGACTTCCCTAGCCCCTGGCCTACTCAAAGTTCAGCTGAAACCGAATGAAAAGGTAGCTCAGGTCAGGTCAACACCCAATGCCTGGGCCAAAAAAATGACAACTTGGCACCAGGATCTGTACTTTCATTGCTTACAGGAACCAGCAGCAGCTCAGCCGACTGGGACAGTGTCCTGTAGCCGAAGGCTGGGTGCCAGCTTTCCATGCTGCCAACAGGAGCCGTCCTGCCCAGCTCCTGGGGTAGGGACCTGGCACTAGCTCCCCTTGCATTTGGCTCTGACTGAGCACATTACACTCTGGATGCCGGTTTGTTCATTTTTTAAAATAACATACACATTATTTTGCGTCTTTATTTTCTGAATCAAGTATAATGTCTGGAAGAAGTTTTTTCTTAAGTTACATCAGGAAGAACAATCTCCTGTACAGACACAATAAAACAGAGTTTTTTTCTTCCAAAAATACGGATCTAAATTACAATGTGTCATGCCCATAAACAACTGAAAATATGTGTATGTATACATATACGTACATACGGATATGTGTACACACAAATACAGCTTTAACCCACATAACATGTGCATAAATTATGCACATACATACGCATGTGTATACATCTAATATTTCAAAAACATAACGATATCTATAACCGCAAATATGTGACGGGTATCCCAAATTTCAGTGTGTGCAATGGTAACGAAAGGGTGAATTGAGAATGGAAGTCATCTTTTAAAATTTGATTGACTAAAGGAAGAAGGGGGAAGTAGTCTTCCCAAAAGTAAAAAAAAAAAAAGAAAAAAGAAAAATGACTTGCTCTGCATTTCTTAGAAGGATGTTGCTTATCACTATGTAAGACAAGAAATTGCAACTAAAGTAAATCATCAGGAAAGTGTTTAAAAAGTCCCTTACAATTCCATTTATATGCCAGACATTTGGACTCCATCAAAGCACTGCTCCCCGTGCTCCCTCGTCCGCACGTCAAAACGCCTACCTTTGCGCCATTGCAACACCTCACAGTAAACCAAAGTGTGCTTCACATGTTAGGACATAAAAATGCAAACACAGATTCTTTTTTTTGGCTTATGTCTCTCCAAATTATAACTTCATTTGTCTTTTAACAATAAATAAAGGGATTCATTTCACAGATGACTTCCTTAAGTTCCCATTGTCTGTGGAACAGACATGCATATATCATCAAACAGAATTCTAAAGAACTTTTTTTCATCGTGAAATTTTGAAACATTATCAAAATTGTCCAAATTTATAAAAAAAAGGACTACCCTGTCCATACTTCTGGCATGGCATGGAAAATCAGCCTAAACATCAAAAAACCAATATTTACTCTATCCTTCAAAAGAAAATGATAAACAACAAAACATTTTAGAATCTTTTAAAGAGCATAACCCGACAACCTCCATATGAAATTTCCCACCATCAGAGGGTCTGGGACATTTCATGTCTTTTACAGTTGACATAATAAAACATTCAGTTTGGCTCAGCGCCTATAGCTCAACCGGCTAAGGCGCCAGCCACGTACACCTAAGGTAGCGGGTTCGAATCCCCAGCCCGGACCCGCCAAACAACAATGACAGCTGCAACCAAAAAATAGCCGGGCGTTGTGGTGGGCGCCTGTGGTTCCAGCTACTTGGGAGGCGGAGGCAAGAGACTGGCTTGAGCCCAGGAGCTGGAGGTTGCTGTGAGCTGTAATGTCACGGCACTCTACCCAGGGGGACAGCTTGAGGCTCTATCTCAAAAATAAAATAAAATAAAATAAAATAAAGCATTCAGTTTTAAAGGCAAACAGAACCTATTTTACATTATATTGAAAATGACTAATGTTTTCCAGGTCTCTGCCATACCAGGTGTCATGCAAGAATTTGGTTCTGAAATATAGTGATAGCAGACTGGAAAGAAAAGGAAGAAGGTGAGAGCTGGGCATTCCTAGTCTTCTAGCAGAAGTATACTGACCTTCTGGGGAGTGGACCAATAGCATGGTGGTGGCAGAAATGCAAGTTACTAAAATCCCTGCAAAACCACTCACAAATGAAAAGTACTTAATGCTGCCTTCCCTGAACGCTTTCCCAAGTGTATTTATAGTTCAGTAGGCATTTCTATATATATTCATAGAACTATTCCTGTGACTACGTAAAATTCCATGTCTATAAAGAAATTAGTTTTTGTAGCCATATATAATACGTATGTGTATACAGACACACACATCTGCAAAGGCACCTTTTCTAAATTCCTTGAGACGTAATAGAATTCACTCTTCCCAAAGCCCTCAGCTATACACACTCTTTCCACTGTGCAAAACCAGAAACCTGTAGAAGAAAGTTTTTATTTACTTACTAAAAACAATAGCAGCAGCCTATCTTTATCTATAAAGGGTTACCTGGAAATGAGCAAAATGGCAGAAGAGATCTATTCTGTCAAGATAGACCAGTCAAGTGGGATGTTTGCAGCAAGTAGATTTCACCATGGGGGAATAGTTGCCACTTAGAGAAACTTTTTCTTGCTTCATTTATATAATACTCCTCTAGAAGGCAGAGAAAGTACACACTCTCCCCTTCCCAATTATTTCTCCCCAGGAGCAAAATGCATCGATAAATAATTGCTGATGAGAGCCAATGTGACATTTAACAATTGTTCTCTGAACACTGGAAAGCTTAAATTCAAAGACAGTAACAAATACTCTGGTCTTGTGACTCAGGAAGGTAATGACGATGTCACAGAGAAACTGATTCCTATTGTATGTGCGGAGTGGTGAATTCTCTAATATGATAGCTCCTTTTCTCAAAGAAAATCACTTTCCCCCTGAACTTCAAAGTTACACACACACAAAAGCCTCATGCTCACAATTCACTGAAGCTACTTTGTGATCTTAAGAAATAAAGAAAACTAACCCTTATTCACCACTCCTGGTTAACTATTATGAGGAACATGCTTTAAATATTTCCCCTGATCACTGAAGCCTTACAGTTAAGGCATGAAGTCTCTCTTTTTTTTCTTTTTAAGGAAAAAAAAAAAGGCAACAGAATGAGGAGTGATTCTTTTGTTCTGAATTGTTATTGTAAAGCACCACATGAAAGAAGGGGAATGATGGGAACATGGCAATGAAAAGGACAACAGCGCTGACACATGAAAACAGGATATTAAGAACAGCGTTGGGACTGTTCGGCTGTGCAGAACAAAGGCGAGAGGCTTCTTGGGAAAAATTCAAGCAAAAATATTCTTAACGCATTTAAATGCTAATGGATAAACTGTAGTTTCTCCAGGCAGCACAGATCTTTAAGTCTTGGCCAGTAAAATTAGGTTATCATTAAAGTACACACACACATACTAGAAAGTACCATCAAATCATACTGCTTTCAAATCACATTCACTCACGCCCCTTTCAACCCAGGATCCACTCCTTCAAATTTCTAGATCTATGTTTTACCCTGCCTATTAGAAAATAAGATACTGATTTTACCAAATAACTGAGCTAACTTAGTATATATACTCCTGAGGAAATTAATTTTTTTTAATAAGGAAAAAAAATTTCTCTCCATTCACTGAGTACTCTTGCACTGTGCATAACCTATAAATAGAGCTTTCAAACACTCCTAGGGAAACGATGCAATGGGTACTGTGTGTAGAAACTATCACAGTAATTAAGTTGCTAACATTAATACGGTATACTGCTTTTGCCAAGTCACTGTAATATTATCTTATACTTTTCTGATGCAAATTCTGCGAAAACTGCTAGTATGATGGTGCTCTTAATAAGATGTCATTAGTTTATTTGACTTATCATATACTAAGGATTATTATAATTGCAGTCACTAAGCTAAAGGGGTTCAAGGAAAGCAAATAATATATCCTATCTTGCACTACATCAAAAAAATTTAGCCTTTCTCTCTTCTCTATTTTGCCACTATTCTCCTTTCTTCCCCTTCCTAACTAGTCCTTTCTACTGTCAGAGGAGTAATGAACAGATGGGGTTTCCTTTTTGCTAATGCTTTTCACCCAGCTTTCTCTCTGGTATGCTGTCCGAAAGCTCAAGCCTAAACCCTGAGCTCAGTGGCTACCACTGTCCTTGGTCTAGTTTTGCACTGTGCTGATGTGATGTTGTATAAAGAGTGTAGTGCCTTGAAACCAAATCTGAGTGCAAACTCCGGTTCTGCCATTTCCTTGACACAACTGATAGGAGCAGATACTCCACGTATCTCATACTCCCAGATGCTCTTCATATCTTCTACACAGCTTCCCCGCCTGTAGAATGTGGACAATGAGAGCAATCTTAAATTGTCCTTTAAGGATTAAGTTGCCTGACAAAATTGTTGCTCTTATACTGGAGGAGGGGAGATGGGTCCTTCTTCCCTGCTTGTCCTGAGTCACCTCTTTTCACTCTTCTTTGAATAAATTCATAACGTGTATTTTTTTTTTCACTGAAAACTCTTCAAACCATTTTTGGAAGCAGGACAAAAATCATTTGGTCAACAATGTTCATGAAGGGTCTTATGTGAAGAAGAGTAAGTGAATGCTAAATGAACCAGCATTCCTGTTCCTAACATAAATCATGGCTTGACAATTGTCTCACACAGGCAATCTCATCTATTTCCTACACTTTGACACATCTCTGCTCATTACCACTGGACCTCCCACCATGATCTTGAGGCTTCATGTCTCTGCTCCCCACTGAAGGTCTCCCTATCCTATATATATATCCTTTGTTAGAATTTTTGATTTTGCAGTAAATAAGGAATGTGATATGAGATGTGAGAGTATCAAGAACAGTGAAGGATCTCAGATTTTTCCTACTTGCAAGCTAATCAGTTAACCTGCCAGTTCCATGGTGCTGGCAAAAGACACGAGACTCCTGAATTAGAGATAAAAGACAGCTTTACTTGGTGTAAAATATGTGTTTCATGTTCTGTTGGCTCTCCTTCTCCCCCAGATCCCATGGAATGTCTCAGGAACACGTTATACATACAGGGGTTGCAACACAGCTAAGCAAAACCAAGCTTAGAAAATTTGAATCTTTTATTACGGATGGCAAGCAAGTCTGATTAACCTTTGCTCTAAAGGGAGCCATTATCTTCAATATAATGGACAACGTACCAACGTGCCTTCTAATGGACAGGGAGATACCATCTCTATCTTCCAAGGCCCTTTGCCATACAAACATTCTGGAAAATAGTCTAGAACAAAGGCTACTAGCACCTCAGCTCATTAAGAGGTACAGAATCATGAGAGATACATGGAAAATTATTTCTCAGCAGACATAACTCCTGTCTCTTTCTAGAGATCTGGCCAACAGTGGTCACTAGAAATTGGTCACTGGACTTTCTAGTGGTTATAGTAGAAGCAGAATATCATTTGGCACCAAATGGCCCCAGAGTCACAGAATACCAGAGGTCCTGTACATGAGTGAGATATTCCTTACCACCAGCTCCAAGCTTCTTATCCCACCACCCTCTGACATCAGCTGTTGTACTGGGAAAAGTGGCAGACAATAGGTAGGACTCACCCATAGATTTTGCCCAAAATTGGTAAGAGCCCTTTACAAGTTCCTTCATAGGCCCAAATCAGCCTGGGTCTGGTCTGCAATGTTAACTCTTCACTCTCAACCCAAACTAATTTTAAGAGTTTGGAAGAATAAGCTAATTTTGATACTTTCATGACATTAGAAATCGTACAATGTAAACCAATTTGGCTTTCTTTTCTTTTTTTTTTAAATGTTAGTGCTACTTCTTTTGGAGTAAAGCCTGAAAGTCATTTCTTTCACTATTCATTCATTCTACAGATGTTTTTGAGGTCTTGCTGCTCCTCTGGGAACAGGAATGTCATAGTAAATATGACAATCAAGGCTTGCCCTCGGAGAGCTTACATTTTAATGAAGGAAATAAAACACAAAAATGTCAAATACCCATACATAAAATGAAAGAATAAAAATAATGGTATGATACAAGATAGAGGGGTAGGTTCAAGTATGTTTTAACTAAGGGGATATTTATGCTCATATCTGTGCAGGCTTTCTTGACATTTGGCTTTTTTCCTCCCAATAAATAAGCAAAGAACATTTTCATTTCAGTATAAAACAGTCCAGTATTTGGACAGAGAGCTGTGATTTAATTTATCAAGTTGTTAAATGTGTAGTTTCAGATTCTCTCAAGGATAGGTTTCTTTCAGGGGCATAGAAATCCAACATTTACTGTTTCTTACATGAAAAGGCAATGTAATGAATTATTAGAAAGCAGCAACCTCTTTATTTTAGCAATAAAATTTGAGGGAGAAAAGCTATGAACACTTGGTGGGCCAAGAAAGCAGGAACTATGATGTCTTAGTCCATTTTGTGCTCCTAAGACACAACACCTGAGACTGGGTAATTTTTAAAGAACAGAAATTGAGGCCAGGCATGGTGGCTCATGGCTATAATCCTAGCACTTGGGGGCTGAGGTGGAAGGAATGCTTGAAGCCAGGAGTTTAAGACCAGCCTGGGCAACAGAGCAAGACCCCATCTTTACCAAAAAGAAGTAAAAATTAGCCAGGCATGGTGTTCTGTGTCTGTAGTCTTGACTACTTGGGAGGTTGAAGAGGAGGATTATTTGAGCCCAGGAGCTTGAGGGTACAGAGAGCTATGACAGACCTTGTCTTTTAAGGGAAAAGATGAATTTATTTCTCATACTTCTAGAGAATGGGAATTCTAAGATTAAGGCATCAGCAGATCAGGACCCAGTCTCTCTGCTTTGAGGGTAGTACAGGCGAATGTTCTTACAAAAGAGAAGGCAAAGGTGAACCCATTCCCCTTAGCCCTTTTTATAACATCATTAATCTATTCACCAGGGCAGAGCCCTCATGACCTAAATACCTCCCCTTAACTACCTTCCAACACTGCTGCACTGGAGATGAAGTTTCCGACACATGCATTTGGGGGAACACATTCAAACTACAGCATGTGGCACTTGGAATTACCCGAAGGTCTAAGTGTTTGATCCTAGGATGTTAATCCAGAATTAAAAATAACCATGGCTGTGTAGGGTGGAAATGAATAGACACACTGGAAGAGCTGTTGGCTTTGTTTTTATTTACTCACCTCTTGCCTCACAAGGAGAGGAAATTTCCAAAGGAAAATGAAGGGGGGGGGAAGACTCCTGGGGGAAATGAACACATTTGACAGGGCTCCGTGACTGATATATACCAAAGATGAGTAAGGACAGGAAGATCCTGTTGCCTTATGGCTCCAGTTGGTGTCTTAGTGACAGTGACAACAATGAGAAGTTATCTCAAAATAAATAAATTCACTGGCTAGGTAAAATTGTAATAGGAGCTGGATCATGATTTTTAGAGCCTATCTCTTTGAGGAAGGGCTAAAAAAATGGCTGCAGACGACACTGATGTGCGAGAATAGAGTTTCTACTGCTGCTACAGTAGAGGCCAAGGGAAGGGTGTGGGGAGTGTGAGAGGCGAGTCAAGCAAATACTGTTTGAGGGGGGCAGGGTGGGATGGATATGGAGGGAGCTTATAAAGTAGCCTTCTGAGGGTGAGTTATCCTCAATCCAAAGACTTTTTGGCCTAAAATCTAAGATTTAAGCTGTTTATTTGGAGATTCAATACATCTGCCAAATATATACATATATATAAAAAATTGTCATCTATAGGAGAACAAATCCCTTAAAAGCTATGAGGTTCCTAATGACTTTTAAAACATACTTTCAAAGCAGGCTAAACTGAGAGGTATTTCTCATCTGACCACAATATGTTCCAGGTTGCATCTTTGAGATAAGTGATAAACATAATTGGTACAACATGAATATAAGACAGTCATTTGGAATATTAAAAGGTGTGATCTTAGGGAGCTGGCTTAAGAGATTTTTGTTGTTATTTTGCTCTGTGTCTTATTTGTTTGCTGGTTTAGGATGCATCCTAAGTGTGTTTCATCCTGTACATCATATCCTTTCATTGAATGAAATCAGATAAGAAGCTAGCTTTTGAAATATAAGAAAAGGCAAAGCAAGATTGACAGAACTCATTACATTGCAATCTACTGCTTAAAAATTCACTGACGGGGGGAAAAGTCTAGTTTTAAGAACAGTGAGTTTTCAAGGTGGATAGGCTATATTAAAGTGGAATTGCATTTATTTCAATAATAAATATGAATGCTAATTGGAGAAAGTAACATGATGATGTCAGAAAACAGTGCATTTTTGAAAAAACAACTTTAAATGCCTGATTTGTGATATTTATGGTAAAGATTGGTTGGTTCTGTCTGTTACCCAGCTCCTTCAGCTTGTCCTTATTTAAGGCAACAGGGGCACTTGATTCAGGGCAGGGTTTCAAACAATTACACCGGTTGTCTAAATCTCTTCTTTCCGATTCAAATTCCTCCAAGTGACTCTCTCCCTTTTAAATGGATGCAAATACTTAGTTTCACAACTTTAGTCATTTTCTTCCTTAGAATACAGACCAGGAAATCACTTACTCCTGGGGCGCTGGGCAAAGGGTGCCAGACGATGGCAGGGATGCAGATGACTTTGCCAAAGGGAGCTTTGTTGTGCCCAAGCCACTGCCAGCTACCCTGCCCCCCACATCAACTGCCAAAACATCACGGTCCGAGCACTCTTCTGATCCCCTCCCCACCCCCGCCTCCCTGCCTATCAGCATCCAGAAGCAATTTTTTGCATGGATGCTTCTTCATCCTGATCTTGACTGGCAGCTCCAAGGATTAAACCCGGGTCCTTTGGAGCAGTCGCTTTATGCACATTAGCCCCCTGGGGTGTTGAACTCCAAAACCTCTATTTTCTCCCCGAGTCTACCCTGTATCTCACAAAACCCTAGTTAGCCACTGTGGTACACAGCCTTTCTTCCATTCTGCGCTATCCAAAGAAAACAAAACAAAACACCAGACCCTGCAACAATATGATGAATATGGTAATGATCTAAGGTCTGCAGGGTAGTGGGCAAATTCCAAGTTCTTTCAGAGCCAAGACTTGAGAACCCATTTTCTACTTGACCACTAAGACTTCACATTCTCATCAGCAGAATCTTGCTTACAATAGCACAAATGATCATTTGGCTGAATGAAAATGGTTTGTGTGTTGTATGTGTGTGTATGTGTGTATCCATTAAAAAAAGTTCCTCAAAACTGCTGAATGAAAATCAAGACCAGTTTCTTCCTAATCAAGTGAATTTCCTGCTTAATGACTGTATTAAGAAAAAAAGAGACCATCTGGCCTCTCTTGCTACTTGAAAATTTCTTCTTCTCCCTTCCTAGTTATCTTTAGCAAAACGTTATCATTTCATGTGTGAAGTATTTTTTACCACAGTGCATTTCCTACCGTGCACTACTTTCATAAACAGGATAGAAATCGTTGCTGCATTTCTTGAAAAATTCTTCTCAGTTCTACAAGGGAAGTTTGAAAGGGGAAAAGTATACTTGAAAAAGGAAGATGAAAGTCAAATCGCAGTGAGAACTACTACTGTTTCTTTAAACACCTCTGCGAGCACTAGCATGTTCAAGGGCACTTGCTCTCTCTTTCCATACATACCTATATGCATAGTTATAATTAAAATCCAACATGGAAAGCCACTCTGCCCTGCTCATGCCAGGTGACAACTATGCTAAAGACACTTTCCAAGAAATAAGTCGGAAAATGGAATTAATTTCCGAGTGGGAATTAAGATGACAATAAAGTACAGACAAACCTCAATTAATTGAATTTCTCTGGAAATGAGAAAGTTCTGGTTAATTTAATTTTCTGGTCAACTGAACCCCACATAGAAAACTTTTTAAAAAAGTCCTCATTGAAACATTTCTAAAATGCTTGATTCTACTTTACTTACATTGCTATAGACCACATACTGGATCTAATTGAAAGGTTCTTAGGTCATTCCAAATCTTACTGTTCCTTGAGATCATCATTAGAAAGATCTTCTTTCATTTGATCATAAATACAGAAGATCTAGGAGACTGACTTAAATGTATAATCGTATTCATGACCCTGAATTTTTATATTGATTCATAATATTCTTCCTTGTATTTCACAAATCTTTGGGAAAAGTATAATGTAGAAAACTTGTACTTATAGAGGGGGTTGATATTTTTTGGCAGAATCCAGGTAAGCTAAGGTTTTTGTACATTTGGGAAACTGACAAATATTCCTTCTTCTCTACCTGATGTTTAATAAGTATAAAACACATAATAATTTTAAGATAGTGCTTCCAATGAATGTTTTAGAACAAATTAAAGACGATGTAAAGCTTTAATAAACACAAACACGCACACATATATATATATACACACACAGGGAGTCCAATTTAAAATGGCACACTATTTTAAATTATGCACAAGCCTTATGGACACCCTGTGTATACACATACAGTAGAACCTCTAAGTTGACCATCCAAGGGACTATAACAAACTGATCGATATACAGAGGCATTCAATGTAAGGAACTAGGCGTACTGTACTGATATGTACACGTAGGGCATGTCCAGTCTATGAAAACTATATCAACTGGGGCAGTGCCTGTGGCTCAAAAGGGTGCTGGCCCCAAATGCCGGAGGTGGCAGGTTCAAACCCAGCCCCAGCGAAAAACTAAAAGAAAATGATATCAACTTAAGGAGGTGGTCAATGCAGGGAGGTAGGCAACTATGGAGGTTCTACTCTATTTATACACACACACACACACAACACACACACACAGCATGTCAAAAAATGTATCCACGTTTTAAGAAAAAAAAACTATTAAAATTCTAACACTCAAATCATGTTTGACTTTTGCAATTACGAAAAGTGCTCAAACGTGACTTGTATTCATCTTTTGTATTAGTATGTAGTCAGAATTACACTTTTTATACAATTTTGTCCTTGCCTAAAATGTGAATACATTTTGTGGTGCCCTCTGTATATATAGATATATACACGTCTATATATATATATATACACACACATATTTAACTCATTGAGAAAGCACTAGTTTTTAAGGTTTCCCAATGGAATATTAATGGCAGCTTGAGACTGACCCCAAATGTCCTCCTTCCACAGTGCTGTCATCACCAGTCTGGTCCTTACTTGGGCTCCTGTTTCAATTTCCCACAGAAATTTATACTGTGCCATCTGAGCTACTAAATAGTGATATCAAATATGATAATCAAATTATTGCAAACAGAAAGTGACCTCTAGTTATACATTAGGCATCCTGCCCTTGATGGGAAGAAACTCCTGCTTTGGGTAGGCGATTGGGCAAACGTCGGCTAAGATGACCTCCAACTCTCCAATTCCAAGTAGCTTTGAAAGGTCAGAGTGGGACTCACTCATGTGTTTTCTCTTTCTCTGTCTCAGTACACACACACACTCTCTCACATATTCTCTCTTTGTCTCTCCGCCTGTCTCACAACATACACATTTTCTTCAGGGCAGGTTTTAACCATGTCCTCGTCCCCAAAGCAGCACTAGACAAATTAATTTTGAAATCCTATTATGTGCCAAGAACCTGTTAGCTACTGAGCACACAGTAGGGTTTTTGTAAACATTTCTATAAAGGTCTGAATGGAGCTGACAGGATCAGCTGTATCTCACTTATGGGCCTATAAAAGATCTCCTTATAGGGAGATCAATGGTGCCAAACACTGGTATCAGTGTCTAAGGATGATGATTATTTTGAAAATAGTACTGTTGGCTCGGCGCCTATAGCTCAACTGGCTAAGGTGCCAGCCACCCACGTACACCTAAGGTGGTGGGTTCAAATGCCCAGCCCGGACCTGCCAAACAACAATGACGGCTGCAACCAAAAAATAGCCGGGCGTTATGGCGGGTGCCTGTGGTCCCAGCTACTTGGGAGGCTGAGGCAGGAGACTTGCTTGAGCCCAGGAGTTGGAGGTTGCTGTGAGCTGTAATGCCACGGCACTCTACCCAGGGGGACAGCTTGAGGCTCTGTCTCAAAAAAAAAAAAAAAA